>JAOVVG010000011.1:3805807-3815981 GCA_028566375.1 Leptodoras nelsoni
AAGTTTACTACATGATTCCTTATGTGTTCCTTCATAGTCTGGATGACTTCAGTATTCATTTACAATGTAGAAAAAAAAGAAAAACTTTGAATGAGAAGGTTTGTCCAAACATTTGACTGGTACTGTATATAATAAACATGGGATCAAAAATGCAGACTGGTAATGACAACAGAAGTCAGAATCATGCATAAAACAGGCACATGCCTCTAGATAATTTTCCCCCTCAAAATTTACCCTACTTAAGTCTGAATACAGATCAGTTTTCAGCATTACACCCTTGCACTTAACTTTAAACACAGCCCATAATACTTTGTTATAAAAGCATTGCAGCGTCAAAGTATTTTATATTGATATAAAAAAATCTGGAAATGTTTCAACAATTACTATTTACTATGGTTCTATGCTAGCAACCAGAAAGTTATAAAATCAAATCTAAATGTATAATATGGTATATTATAAAATTATTACATGAAGTTTACATTACCCTAATAGAGCAGAAAACACAGATGTGCTACAGCTGCTAATCACCTGACCATCACCTTTACAGAGTCTGAAAATTTGAAAGGCACACTTGACATTTCCCAACCTCTGCATCCTGATGATGCTGAGCAAAGCTCTGCACTGGAGTCGAAATACTTCTCTGATAAAATGGATGAGAAATGGAAGGCTGTTGAAAATCTCCATGCCAAGTCTGCTGAGTCAACAACACCTAGAAACGGACAAGATGCCTATAACATATATAACACTGTGAAAATAATATATACAAAAAAACAAATAGTGACCAAAATGCAAGCAATATGTGTTTGGTACTGCCTCAAGTCACACCAGAATTCATTGCTGGAACCTTGGAGGAATTACCAACTAACTGCTATACCAGTATTTCTGGTACTTTAGTGTACTATATGAAAAATAGTTTTTAAATGGTTCTTGAATAATCAATGGCTGAATGGATAATCAATGGATCTATCTGTAGTGGATCTATTTCTAATTAGGAAATCCTCTGTTGTGGAGTTGAACACTTGGCACCTTTTATTTCTAAGACAGTACAGTAGGATTGTGCCACTGCATTAGAGCATGTAGAACTGACAAAGCTCTAGAAACGTCCGCTCTGTAAGTCACTCTACTCACTCCACGTGTAGTATGCAGCTTCTCCTGAGGACTGGAGTCGTCCAAAGATTGAGCTGTATCCTGCAGCGACAAATACTCAGGGCTGTCGTCTACAGTATTCGTCTTGTGTATCACACATGAAACATAGGAAATGATACTGAGTTATCTGTTCAGTTTATTTTTGTTTAGAGTAATAATACAGAGTTGCTGAATGCACAATTCAATAAAGTAACCGACCATGACAGACCATGTGTGTATACAAACATAATGCTAGTCAGGGTGGTGTGATGCATTAATCACCCCCCCCCCCCCCGCCACCTGCAGTATATTATTTTCACATAACCACATGGTCTACAGTTTGTTTTTACTCTTACACCACAGCAATTTGCCAACAATTACAATATGCTGTTATTGAAAGGAATGAATAACCTTCATATCACCTTGTCATTCGTTTTTCATATAACAGCATGCATCATTGTACTTTGTTCTTTATTCGTATATTTATAAGATTGTATCATTGGTGTTTGATGTACTTCTTTTTTGTGTGTCTATTTATGCAAAATATTCACACAAGCCCGTGTTACCTGTGCAGTGAACTCCACTTCACCACTCACCTGGTCATACTCAGGAAAAGAGCGGGATGAAACCATGCCAGGTAGAGGTTGCCCAACGAGTTTGACAATCTTGTAGACTTTAGGTGCGACTGGAGGTGGCTGCTTTTTGTGCAGATTTGTGGGCTATTACAAAGATTAGCACAGAAACCACCATGGCTCTTAATTACTGCAGCACAACAAGCTAAATATCATAGCTTTTTAAATAACTCTCATGCATTTTTTTTTTTACATATGATGATATTTAAAATGATCATCATCATTATTAAGCTGGTGTTTGGGTAAAGAACAACTTTTGTGTCCAGATAATGAATAATATACACAAACAAATTATTCATTCATTAATTAATTAATTCATTCATTCAATATCTTAACCGCTTATTCCTATTTCAGGGTCACGGGAGAGCCGGTGCCTAGCCGGCAGCTTAGGGTGCAAGGCAGGAACAACCCTAGACAGGGCGTCAATCCATCGTAGGGCAAACACACACACACACTCACGCACTCACACACATACTCACACACTAGGGCACAGCCTCACACACTTCTTGCTGTGAGGTGACGGTGCTACCCACCAAGCCACCGTGTCGCCCACAAACAAATTACATGAACTAATTACAGTCTGTGATAAGAAGCATTTTGAAAGTGTATGGCTTTGACAAAATGCTGAAAAAATGAAAATGAAAGCAACTAAAATAGAAAATGGCATTATTACACTGATGTGTGTGTGTGTGTTCTTGGTATGATTATGCACCATAGTGTCACTGCTGGGTTGAGTGTTTATGTGGGTTTGGGCATGTGCGAAATCTTTAAACTGTTTAGTGTATAATATAATGTAAAAAGTGTGAGAAGTGAATGGGAGTCAAGGAGAGAAGAGGGTCTGTGTGTGTGTGTGTGTGTGTGTGTGATGAGAGAGAACCAAATTTTAGCACACAGTTGCCAAGAACCTCAAAATGCTTGTACATTAAGGGATTCGGGCTGTATTAGTTGCAGAAAAGAGTATGAGGAATAACATTGCAGTTCTTTGCAAGCAGTGTACTGTCCAGAATAAAGTCTATAAAAAGATGCATGCATTTTAAAGAAATACACCATGCTGCCAAAAGTATTCATTAACCCATCCAAAAAATTGAATCAGGTGTTCCGATCACTTCCATGGCCACAGGTGTATAAAATCAAGCACCTAGGCATGCAGACTGCTTCTAGAAACAGTCGCTGTCAGGAGCTCAGTGAATTCCAGCATGGTACCATGACAAGATGCCACCTGGGCAACAAGTCTAGTAGTGAAATTTCCTTGATATTAAATATTCCACAGTCAACTGTCAGTGGTATTATAACAAAGTGGAAGCAATTGGGAGTGACAGCAGCAACTTGGTCACAAAGTGGTAGGCCATGTAAAATGACAGGGTGGGGTCAGTGGATGTTGAGGTGCATAGTGCACAGAGGTGAACAACTTTCTGCGAGTCAATGGTTACAGGCCTCCAATTAGTTACAGGCCTTCAGATTAGTTCAAGAACAGTGTGTAGAGAACTTCATGAAATGGGTTCTTCCACCAAGTGCAGTGCAAAGTGTCGGATGCAGTGGTGTAAAGCACGCTGCCACTGGACTGTAGAGCAGTGTAGACGTGTTCTCTGGAGTGTCGAATCATGAATCTCCGTTTGGCAATCTGATGGACGAGTCTGGGTTTGGCAGTTGCCAGGAGAACAGTACTTGTCTGACTGCATTGTTCCAAGTGTAAAGTTTGGTGGAGGGGGATTATGGTGTGGGGTTGTTTTTCAGGAGTTTCATGCTCCCAACTTTGTGGGAACAGTTTGGGGATGGCTTCCTGTTCCAACATGACTGCGCTCCAGTGCACAAAGCAAGGTCCATAAAGACATGGATGAGCAAGTTTGGTGTGGAAGAACTTGACTGGCCTGCACAGTCCTGACCTCAACCTGATAGAACACCTTTGGGATGAATTAGAGTGGAGACTACATCGTCCAACATCAGTGTCTGACCTCACAAATGCACTTCTGGAAGAATGGTCAGAAATTCCCATAAACACACTCCTAAACCTTGTGGAAATCCTTCCCAAAAGGGCTGAACCTGTTATAGCTGCAAAGGGTGGGCCAACATCATATTAAACCCTATGGATTAAGAATGGATATGGATTAAGAATGTCACTCAAGTACATATGCGTGTGAAGGCAGGTGAGCGAATACTTTTGTCAATATAGTGTACATAGTATATATAATATAATAGAAATAACAAGTTATAATATATCCAATTGAAGTTTCATCCAACAGCAGTGCTGTGCTCATCAATTTGTACAAAATAATGCTGAGGATCACAAACTGTGCATAGAAAAGGATGAGCTATAAGATCTAACTATAAGCAAGGTAGTTATGCAAAAAATTAGCTAGAGATGCGTAAATGATGATCAAATATACCTTATCATCTGAGCATACATTCTCTTGTTTTGTAAGACGAGGCTTCAGGACAGGAGGCTACAGAAAGGTTTAGAGATTTAGAAAAACTCAGAAGACGTGATTTACACAATTACAAATGTCAAAAGTCAAAATCACACTGAATATTTCTTTTTCCTAGTCTTGAAAAAAAAAACACCCTGCATTCAATTCACAACCATTAATTCCTGTACCTGTCCTGTACGTTTTTAACTTTCTGTGAGTAAGTATAATTTACTATAGTTTTTGTTTTACTGCAAAAAAGTAGTATTTCGACTAGACAAGAAAGTTTACAAAGAAGTTAAAAAAGTTGTGTAATTAAGTATTAAGACTGCATTACTACAAGATAGCTGAGCAATAGGTCATCTGAAAAGTTTGAATGCTTAATTTAATTAGTACTTTTAAATTTTAACTTTTAAAAACGTCTTACCGTTGACATTTTTATTAGTGTTCTTGCGGGAGCCAAACCTGCTACAGTTGATGTCGTACAGACTGAATGCCAAGAATGAACTGAGGTTCTTATGATAAGGCTTATAATATGGCTAGCATCAAAACAAAAGGTTTGTATACATATGATGGAATGTTGAATCTCTTGTCAGCTACCATTTTTATGACTTCATGACCCTGCATGGAAACAAAATATTTTCACAGGCAAACTACCCTACATTTCAAATCATAACCCATAATAACCTGTTTGTTCTGTGTACTTTTTCTGTACTTTCTTTAACTTTTTGTGAGGGTGTCAATTACTATGTATTTAAAATAATAACATTCAGAATCAGTAACGCACTCAATATATGCTGTGTTTGATGTTTTTACATTATTTTTTTATACCAAACACAATGTAAAATAAGGGTATTCTGGAAATTATATTTAGTATAAGTACATTGAATAAGTAAAGCTATATACACTATATTGCCAAAGGTATTCACTCATCCGTCAAACATTTGTGAAAGAATGGGTCTTTCTCAGGAGCTCAGTGAATTCCAGTGTGGTACCATGATAGGATGCCACCTGTGCAACAAGTCCAGTCGTGAAAATTCCTTGCTACTAAATATTCTACAGTTAACTATCAGAGGGATTGTTTTTTTCATTTGTTGGACTTGGCCCTTTAGTTCCAATGAAAGGAACTCTTAATGCTTCAGAATACCAAGACATTTTGGACGATTTCATGCTCCCAACTTTGTGGGAACAGTTTGGGGATGGCCCCTTCCTGTTCCAACATGACTGCACACCAGTGCACAAAGCAAGGTCCATAAAGACATGGAACTTGACTGGTCTGCACAGAGTCCAACCTCAACCCAATAGAACACCTTTGGGATGAATTAGAGCGGAGACTGTGAGCCAGGTCTTCTCGTCCAACATCAGTGTCTGACCTCACAAATGCGCTTCTGTAAGAATGGTCAGAAATTCCCATAAGCACACTCCTAAACCTTGTGTAAAGCCTTCCCAGATGAGATGACGCTGTTACAGCTGCAAAGGGTGGACCAACATCACATTAAACCCTATGGATTAAGAATGGGAGATCACTTAAGTTCATATGCGTGTGAAGGCAGACGAGCGAGTACTTTTGGCAATATAGTGTACATGCACACATACCAGTCATAGGTCAAAACACTGCTAAATTTTGATAAATTATAAAACCCAGAAGTGCTACTAAATAAAGAAATGTATGGGAGCTGAAAGAGCCGGCTTTGGTTCCTGAGCTGAGGCAAATGATCTGGCTCATGACAAAGAGCACTAGGCTTCACATATGTACTGCCATGCAGGATAATACATTTGGCACTTTCTAATGGCCTTTCTCCTCTACTGATTGCTGCAATCCATAACACATCAAGGGATGTGGGAAGCAAAAAAGGTGAGCACTTGCTATGCTATTCCATTTTGCCTACAGATCCTAGCCATGTAGTTTACACTGCTTTTCTTTACTTTGGTGCTCCAGATGTGTGAAAAGGGCTTATAAGTAATCTAAAAAGTTTGACTTCAATTTATAGTGCTAAATTTTAAATTAAGATTTCAAAATCAAAATTTCATTCTTACCATGGACATTTTTAATAATGTTTTTGCTCCATCCAAAGACAGTCTATGGTAGATGTTATCAAAACCAAATGCCAGAGGTGAACTGAGGTTCTTAAGATAAGGTGCATAAATATACGGCTAGCCGCAAAACAAAATGTTTCTATGCATATGATGGAATGTCAGACCTCTTGTCAGCTGTCAATTTAATGGCTATTCACACTAAAAGCATAACCGATTTTGATAACACAAGCATTTGTACATAACATTTCCACTTCACAGTTTGTAAGTTCCTTGCTGAGCCTTTTGGGGATGCTCAGTCATGACACTCACCTGTTCACCAATTAACCTGTCCACCTGTGGAATCTTCCAAACTGGTGTTTTTTGAGCATTCCTCAACTTTTCCAGTCTTTTGTTGCCCCTGTCCCAACTGTTTTGGAATGTGTTGCAGGCATCCAATTCAAAATGAGTGAATATTTGCAAAAAAACAATAAAGTTTATCCATTTGAACATCTATCTTTGTAGTGTATTCAATTGAATATGGGTTAAAAAGGATTTGCAAATCGTATCATTGTATTCTGTTTTTATTTTTGTTTTACACAATGTCCCAACTTCATTGGAATTGGGGTTGTAGTTCAGCACATGCAACCACAATCATGGGGAAGACTTAACAGTTGTCAGGAAGACGATCATCAACACACTCCATAAGGCCACAGAAGGTCGTTGCTGAAAAGGCTGGCTGTTCAAAAGAATTATTCTAATCATTTGAGATACTGGGTTTCCGCTTTAAATGAGCTACAAGCCATAATGATCAAAATGGTCATGCAAAAAAAAGCTTGAAATTGACGTGCAATTAATATAAAATATATGACAGTTGACCTGTTTCAAATTAAATTCCACTATATTCAAATTTTTTGAGATGCACTAGTACATCAATGGAATAGGCTCCTGCATATTTCTCTTTCAATTTAAAGCTTCCAATCAAACACTGTGGGAAGAACTCCTGGAGGAAACCCACTCAGACTTAGATAGGTGGGTAGATTGATAGGTAGATACTGGTACATACAGTGTATAGAGTAACCAAATAATATTTTACAAACAACACAAACATCCAGTATATGCACAAAACTGTTTTATATATCTTCAGATCCAACCATGGTTTTGAACTTCATCAGCTCATCAAGAGTGGCCTGCATCTGCTTTGCTACCTTGTGGATTTGCTTGGCAAATTTGGTTTCTGCACCTTTCTTCAGTTGTTCGGAATCTTCTTTATTAAAGTACATGTCCAAGCCCAGTGTGAAGCCTTCGATCATTCCTGAGGACTTGCTGACGGCTCCAATCACTCCAACACTGTCGCCAACATTATGTCCCATTTTTGCCATCTTCACTGCTTTCCAATCCACCCCCCTTAATGTCGATGGGTCGTATTTCTTTAGACTGTCTATATTTGTTCCGATAAACTTTAAGCACCTCTCAATTTCCTCTATCTGTGTAGAGTGCTCTTTGAGGATTGTTTCCACCTTCTTCCTGTCCATATTTTTGTGGACTTTTTTGGTGATGGCAGCCGATGCTCCGGTGACTCCTCCAGCTGCTGCAACTCCAACTCCAATTGCAGTCACTGCTAATGAAGCTCCCAAGGTCACTGGGGCAAGTATGACACCTCCAACAGCAGCTGCAACTCCTACTGCCCCTGCAGCTCCCCCAGTAATGCCTGCTATCTTCACCCCCTTATGGACCTTGTCAATATTTCCGGCCACTTCCTGTAGCTCTATAATGTGACCCTGCAGCTTTGCTCCTCGTTCAGATAAGAGGTAATCATATATATAAAGAGCTCGTTTTAGATCTTCAGCTTTTTGTGTGAATGTGCTGGAGAGAGAATGGGATGAAAACTGTGGTAAAATATGACATAGTGATAAAATAGTGATAAAATAATGATCTGGATAAATGAGTGGAACTTTTCCTCATAAAGGCTCTTATAAGAGCTACACCAAAACGCCACATGATCTTAAATCTTAAATCATTCATGCACATAATTTACTTTTTGACACTTACTGTGCATCATCTGAATTTGTGCAAGAAGATTCCTTCCAGGCTGAAAAAGAAGGTCCGTATCCAATGTCAGACACATAATTCAGTGGCTTAGGGCCGTATTTAGAAACACTGAAATAAGTCTAAAAGGTATCTCAATAATTATGCTGAGAAAATTATGTAATTACGTAGCTTCTTAAAGCTGAGTGCACGCTACATGACTTTCAAAATTGCTTGTGATCAAAATTGCTTGTTTGTTCGCTATTGTAGGGCTGTGCACACTAAATGATCAGTCATAGATGAAGCATATACACTACTTGATCTGTCACCTGTAGAGATTCTAGTTGAAGCATGCCTCATTCCCAAACCCTGCTTTCTATCAGAAATATATGTGAGAGCTATCATCATGTGACTTTGTGTCACTATTTTATATGGGAAACGAGATAAAGAGAAAATGTGGAGGAAATATTGGTTAGCTACTTTTATATTGTGTGCCAGTAGGAATTCTGGGTTTGTTTGTTATTTTTGCTGTATTTTCCTAACAACCGTTTGAACAGGACATGCCAGATATGCATATGGGCATATGGATTAGATTTCCTCAGTGAAATCTCACTGGCTGGTTCCTGTTGCTGGAATTGCAAATAGTTACACAGGGTTTCATACTACCCAATTTATCATTAAGGGAGTCAAACGTACTTGAAAATATCAGAAGATAGCAAGACAACAATGATGCTGGATGAGTGCACAAAGTGAGTAACTGCCAAGCTGGCGGCCTGAACTTTAAGAGCTAAGCTGAACGCCAAAATGAGTCAAAAGAATTATTATGGGTGCTAAAATCCTGTAGTGTGCACTAATCTTAGGTTGATTTTCTTGGTGCATCATTCAGATTATGAAAAGTATTGCATTTAGGTCATGCTTCTGAGGTTGCCAGCTATTTATTGAGTAGAGCTAAATGAGATTTTAAATTACCATTGAAAACACTGCCTTTAAATACAAGTACCTTCCTTAACCCCCCTCCCCCCACCCCACCTCCTGACAACAATAGGTCCAACATAAGGTCAGAATAATGCATAACTAAGAAAAGCCTTCATTTTAGGGAAACCTCACCCAGAGAGTGTTAATAACACTCAAGTCTGTAGTTGTGTCTGAAGCCTGAATATAGATGTGTGCAGTTTCAATATTAAATCCTTATTTTGCATGCTCAAATCTAAATATAACCCATAATGAGTATTTTATATGGATCTGTGAAACTGCATGCATGCTATCACATATGGTCATTGTAGTTGAGAGGTCAGGTTCTGTGATGAAGAAATTTTAAATCTTAAACTGTCAGGAATTATATGTATAATACTAGTAAAAGTATAATGACTTAATATAATATTAAACTTACGTTCCTCTGAGTTCCACCATTCCATGATGTCTGCACTGCCCTAAAGGGGGAAGAAAGACAGTCTGTAAACATTGATGTGCATGCATTTTGCATTTCGTATTTGAAAAAAATTTGTGTATTGTATTTCAGGCATTTTGATACATCTTCCAAGAAGGAAATTGTGATGAGTTTTACCAAGCCAGTTATGAAAATGGTATTATCATAAAGATTTATGATAAAGTTTTGAGAATGTTTGTTACAGAGTCATTTTCTAACCTGTGAGTCCTGGGAACACTGACTGAAGTTCACAGTCTGAATCGAACTACTTTCATGATAAAACGATTGAGAATACAAATTCTGTTGAAATTCTCCATGCCAAGTCTTTTGAGTGAACAGCACCTAGAAACACATCAATGTTTTTAAAAACATATTCATATGAAGTTTTTCTTTTTACATTATACTACAGGGGTTGGACAATGAAACTGAAACACCTGTCATTTTAGACCATAATAATTTATTAGTCTGGCATAGGGCCTCCTTTTGCAGCCAATACAGCGTCAATTCGTCTTGGGAATGACATATACAAGTCCTGCACAGTGGTCAGA
>JAOVVG010000011.1:3845625-3858670 GCA_028566375.1 Leptodoras nelsoni
CAGAGTCCAGAGGTTGCTGTTGTCTGAATAGCTTTGGCTTTCCAGTATAATAAAAACCAAATTACTCTGAAGCATTAGATTAGGTTTCCATACAATAACAGCATTGAGCCATGTAAAAATGTCCCTTTTTTAAATATAGAAAGTTGTATTCATTTGCAATATATGCAATATAAAGTTATTAATCATCTAATAACTTTGGACATAACTATAAATGCTAACATTGTCACTTACATTTTCCTTTGTGTGTGTGTTTATGTGCGTTTGTGTGTCAGACACTGAACCCGGACACATCCCCGGTTCCATCAACATACCGTTTACATCTTTGCTGGCACCCTCGGGTCTGTTTCTTCCACTGGAACAGCTGAAGGCTTTGTTTCAGAAGGCTGGCGTTGATCTGCAGCACCCACTCTGTGTCACGTGCGGTTCAGCCGTGACGGCATGTCACGTCGCCCTGGCAGCCCACGTATGTGGCCAGCCAAACGTGAGCATATATGACGGCGGCTGGTCTGAGTTTTACACGCGCACTGACCCTGAATACGTCATCTCAGAGGGACGAGGAAAACACTGGTGACAAACAGCAAATGGATAGCAAAATGGCAGTGCAAAAAAAGAGGCTTGTTCTCTCTTTTTTTAACATCAACTCAAAATGAATACCTCCTTGAAAATCTGCGGAAGCTGAAACAACTGTAAAGACCAAATCCCTGGCATAGTTGCACCCTTGGGAGCAAAAACAACAACGTTCTTATTTGAATATTGTCTTTCTAACAAGACAGGGTGCTAACCCAGATAGTGTACTGGCTAGTTACTAGCTAGCATGACAAAGAGCTAGCAGTGTTATTTATATTTCCAGCAATCTGTCTAGAATTACATAAGTATCCTGTGGTTTATACTGGTTTTAAGATGCCCTTGTTGACTTTCCTCACACAACTTGCTACATTTTACCTCAGGAGGAAGAGGGTATAACGAAGAGGGAATTTTTGGCAAACATTCACGCCCCTTGTGACCAGAAATATGTTTTGTTGCCATTTGTATCCTCCTACTTTGAATATTATCTTTCCAAGCAGATGGCATGCTGACTTGGATAGTATATTGGCTAGTTATTTTGCTAACTAGCTAGCATTACAGTAAACACTTTCCATTTAACTAGATTTCCAGCAAACTGTCTAGTTTTACAGAACTCTCCTGTGATTCATACTAATTTTAAGATGCCATTGTTGATTTCACACAACTTTCTTTCAAACAGTTTACCTCAGAAGAGTGACCAAAAACAATTTTTGTTGTAATATGTATCCTCTTCTTTCGAATATCATCTTTCTAAGTAGATAGGATGCTAACGTAGATAGTATACTGTTAAGTTAGTTTGCTAACTAGCTAGCGTTTACAGTTAACACTCATACCATTTAATTAGATTTCCAGTAACGTGTCTAGAATTACAGAACTATCCCTTGAGTTACTACTTGATTTAATGCGTTTGTTGACTTTCCTCACATGCTACGATTTACCTCAGATTTGGAGGGTATAACAGTGCTAATGCTCACGCTTATGTCCAAAACCAGTTTTTGTGTCAGTTTGTATCACCTTTTTGTGGATGTTGTTTTTCTAACTGGATAGGATGCTAAACTAGCATCCTTAATGTGTAATTAGCTTGCTAACTGGTTAGCATTACTTTGAATTCACATTTCAGTTAGATAGGAATCTGCTTAACTGTGCAGAACCACTCGAGACACGTTTTCCATGCTCCAATATAACTAAGGGGAGTAGGGTATAATAGGGAATGGGTTCACCTAGATACTGTTTACAAAAGAGTTAATTAGCTAGCTTGCTAGCATTACAATGAACTAGTATTCCAATTAGCTAACAAGCAAGCAAGTAGGAGAAAGTATTGAACTAACAAAGCTTGTACAGTTGGAGTAGCTGGCTATGTTAATCCCAGTTTTGACACTGTATTTTTTTTCTGATTTTAAGAGCATATAAATTCTGCTTACACACATTTTGTATTTGATTTCAAAGGAAACCAGATCACAAAACCTCCTGGGTAAGTTCTGCTCCTGGAGGAGGAGAAAAGTGAGGGAAGGCTGTTCAAGTGTGTTTTAAACATTAGTGTAACATATCCAAAGGTCTCATCATGTAGATGTCCTGTTGCCTGAATGACCTTCGAACTGGAACTGAACGCTCAGAGTTCAGTCTTACTTAATCAGCCCTTATCGCTCTTTCTCTCCCTCTGTCTTTCATTTGCTTATTTTTCACTTGTGTGATTATATCACTACTGTCTTTATCCTTAAATAATTAAGGTAACTATATACTTTTGAACTTCATTAAATGAAAAGTAAATTAATAAATCATTTGGTAATTCCAAGTTGAATTAAATCCTTTTCTAGGAAACTGCAGTAGTGTGTTTTTTATACAGAGATAAATCATTTAAAAGTCACTAGTAAATTTACTAAACATGCCTAAAGTCCTAAAGTCTTCCTCGTTTAATGACAGAACACCTACTACACAATTGCAAGCCTTTCTCGGTAGTTTTGTCACTGAAAGTTCGACCCGAGCTTTCCACATCAAACGCTTTCTAAATGTCTGGTGGTGTGACCAAAATTAAATTCTACTTATTCAGTGTGCAGTATTTTTATAAAGTGTGACAGTGACAACAGTGCGTTATCTTAGAAGCCCCCACCTAGGGTGCTAGCCTGGAGAGTGTACTGGCTAGTTAGTTTTCTAGTTAGCATTACAATGAGCTAGCAGTATTATTTATATTTCCAGCAATCTGTCTAGAATTACAGAAGTACCTTGTGGTTTATACCGGTTCCTCACACAACAATAAAATGATCATTTAGCGTCATGTCACGCAATTGAGTCATATTGTGTTAATGAGTAACAAATAGAAACAATAGAATTTTTTGGCAATACTTTGTACAGTCCCTAATGGATATGACTAACCTCTCCACCAACGATACAGTAACCAATTGCTCCACTAGGGGGCAGCAATTTAACATCGTTTGATACAGTATATTTAGCCCAATACAACATAGAAAATGGCCCAGGTACATCTGTAGACTTTTGCCCTCATTAAAAAGGCAAACTGGAAAGGCCCTGATTTAATTTCATAGCTTTCATTTTTTTTGCAGATTGACATAAGTGGGGTTTTGGTATTAGAGAGTCAATTTGCATCGCCGTATTCCGAGCTGTTTATAAAGCAGTGGCAAAAACCTGTCCAAATATAGCATAACAGTGAGAACAGAGATATTTTGCTAACTGCTAGCTGGGTGATCTAGGCAGGAAGGTAAGCACACAGGTTCTGTTATCACTCTGTAATACTGGACATGACTGGTCCAAAGCACTGAGCCTACTATAAGCTTATAGTTTAAATGAAATTGGATGAAAAATTAATTCAGCAAATTTGTGATCAGATTCAGCTAGTGAAGAGAGTCAGATCTGCTACAATAGAGGTTTTCATTTAAAAGAAAGGTGCAAAAATTCATATTGAGGCCACAAGTTACTCCTTGTGGCAATGAGATATTTTTCTCAAGATCTAATTGGTGATCATGAAATTTACAAAACGATAATTAAATTAGACTATTTTAGCCACAGAAACCTAAGGAATAAATAACTAATAATATTACAATGACTATAACAATCCTGGAAAAACCTTTTAGAGTCACTTCAGCTAACAGTTTGTGAGAAATCTTGGTGTGACCTTCGACTCAGCTTAGTTTCTCGCTACATATTAAGAGGCTTCTTCAAACCTGTTTTTATCATATTAGAAATATTAGTAAAGTTCCTTCCTTTTTGTGACATTGAGAAAATTATTCATGCTTTTGTCTCTAGTCGTTTGGACTATTGTAATTTATTTACTTGTCTGAGTCAGAGAGATGTGGCTCGTCTCCAGCTTGTACAAAATGCAGTTGCCCGTCTTCTCTTTAGTACAAAACGTAGGGAACATATTACACCAATACTAGCTTCTCTTCATTGGTTACCGGTAAGTTATAGAATTGATATTAATGTTTACTTATCAGGCTGTCCATAAAGATGCTCCAGCATACATTACTGAGCTCTTAATGCGAGAACGCTAAGATCTTCAAATCAGGGGTATTAGTTATTAGTATATTCGAGCATCTGAATCAATTCAAGTTTTCAAAAAACTTTTAAAGACACATTTTTATTCTCTTGCTTTTAGCAGTTTTGCTTGATGTGTTTTATCATATTATAGGTGGTGTGTATTTGAGTGTTTATTTGTATGTATTATTTTAAAATTAGACTTAGATTATTATTTATTTAATTGTATCTGTCTTGTATTTTATCTGTATACATTTTGGTAAAGCACTTTGTGAGCTACTCTAGAAAAGTGCTATATAAATAAAGTCTTACTTACTTACTTACTAACAGTACCTTCAAGTGAATCCTCAAATTACATATTACAAGCAGGTTACAAATTCCATATAAAATATTAAATTATACAAAGATCACCACCATTTAGGAGAAATATGTCTCCACTACTAAATAATATCAATCTGTTCAAGTGGTCCAATGTTATGTCAGTATTTTATGTTTTTATGCCAATATATTTTATGTTTATGAATTTATCCAGATCAGTACATTCCAACAATGAAATCCTTGCACTTGTAGTATTACATGGTTATTGAATTCTTCTTCTAATATTTTTACTTTAATAATGCTTTTATGCTTGATGTAACAGTCCCAGTAGAATACATTCCCAGTAAGTGAGGTTCCAGGGATAGTAAAATGCAGCATAAGGAGACAATAGGAGTGAAGTGACTTCTTAACTATAAGCAGCCATAAGGACAAGTTTACAGACACCACAACCCTCAGTTGAAGAAATTGCCGAAACATGGAACAGCTGCTAACAGGCCACAACATCCAAAACCAATGGCAGAAATGGATCTTCAATTCAGGAAGTACAGCAAGTGATCCCATGTGGCATAACAAAAAATATTAAAGCCAGACAACCACAAACCACTTAGATGATCTACAAAATTGCTTAGTCTCCTTAGATGTTGTACACCAGCAGTCAGATTCCAGATCCAGCACAGGTGGAATCCAGGTCTCAGGTCTCAGGCTAAGCAGGTAGTGCACAGCAAAATCCACAGTGTTAAATTAGCACCCAGAGTGTTGAATTAACACCCAGCAGTGTTTATATAACTCCAATGGGGTGGGGTGTTACTTCAACTCTCTGGCTGATAATTCACTGTGGATTTTACTGTATGTCCTGGTAGTCCTAGGCCTCTGGCCTCAGCAATCCAGTAACATCTAATATTAAAAGCAATCATCCAAAGAAGCCTAACTGAGGAGGATGTGGTTTATGAAAAATACTACTCACTCCAGTGCATATATCATACAAAATGACACATAAAAACTCAGACATCAAGCACTGACAGAAAACAAATACACTTGGAAAAGAGAAGAGATCAGCAAAGCTTCTTTCCAAAAAAAACCAAAAAACTAAATATAGGTAGCTGAAAAATGGAAAGGCTAAGTGATCGGAACGGAGTTTTAAAGCCATCACAAGAAATGGCTGTGGTAATAGTGATGCAATTATAGTAGTGTGTTTGCGTCACAGGATGTAGTTCTGACATGTATTGACATGTACATTTAGTCTAGTTTTAATGAGTAACCTTTGCTCATATTTTCTTTTTTTTTTTAACGCACTAGCTCTATCCGGAAATTTTCTATTAACAAGATCTCAGTCTCAAATTTGACACAAGTCTCTTCTCAGAATGGTTTTCTCATAGTGAAACAAACAGTTCTGCACTTCAGTGAAAGTTTTTCTGACAATATTGCTTCAGTCAGGAAAACCCAGAGTGCTGTGAAGGCTCGCTGGAGGGAAACCAACCCTTTTACTGTCATTTCTGCCTGCTGAATAGTCATCTTGAGCTCACACTATACAGAGTAGTAGACATGGTTTCTGAGGAAAAAGAAAGAACTTTTTATTAGCTGTGTATGCAAAATGGGTTAAACCGTGGGCCCTGGGGGTGTAGGCAAGAATTGTAAGACACTGCTCATGTCAAAGTAGCAATAATGAAATGCTGACAGTTATGCTATTGATGTTATGTCCATTAATAGTTAAGTGTCTCACCAAAGAAAATGAGAAATTGGATGGGTGGATGGAGGGATACATAGATGGATAAAAGGAAGGTAGGTAGTGATCCCGAGCAAGAAATGTTAATAGTGAGGTCATTGGTGTGTCCATTGATGTTAAAGCTCCTTGCCATAGGAGATGAAAATTTTTGCATGCTTGGATGGGTGGATGGACAGATGGACTGATAATTAGGAAGATGCATGGACAGATGGATGAATGGAAGTTTTCCTGGAACTGTGGAACTGCATGAAACTGAGAAACTGTACTGAAATTCCTTGACAAAGAAAGTTTCCTGTATGGATGGATGGATGGAAAGTAGGATGCATGGATGGTAGGTAGGTGCGTATTGGTTCCAAATTTATTATTGAACAAGGATGAATGGATGCATGTATGTACAGTACATATATATGTATGGATGGATGGATTGATAAACTGATGGTCTGTCAGTATTGGACCCCAACTCATGCATGAATGTTTGGATGCATGGATGGATAGATGGTAGCTAGCTACTGCTCCTTAATGCATGGATGGAGATGCATGGATGGATGGGGATGCATGGATGGATAGCTACATAAATTATACCAAAAACCAACAAAACACCCACTTTGGAAAATGGTTGTGGTTATTTTTGTCCCTCCCTCAAGAAGAATACCACTTTATAATCTTCATAAACAATTCCAATGCCACTCTGTCATGGTTGTAAAAATTGGTTTAATATTTTTCATAGCAGCACAGCCCAAACACATACGCACACACATGTACACATTACACCATACCACAATCATCCATGTCACATATACTATATGTTCAATTAATGTCTTTAACATTTACCCATATTCCGAAACTCGAAATGACACACTGACTAAAGTAAATACTGTGCAGAGGCATTGAAGCTTAGGTGATGGAAAGTGTGACTGACTTTCCATTAAACATTAAGGTTGTCTGTGTTTATCTTCTCACAATTACACCATGTAAGTAAGATATGCATAGGCAAAAACAATCAACTATGCCAATAACATTTCACATACAAACAATACTGATAAAAACTGCTAAATCCTTAATTTCTGTCAAATCCAGGATAATATATACTGTATAAGAATGTCCTAACAAATATAATAACATTGAAATGTTATAAAGTATAATATATTTTTGCTAAGTGACAACTTTATATCGGATTTAGATAGATAGAGATAGATAGCGCTCTCCAGTTTCACTAGCTGGACAAGCTAGTAGCAGTGGTAAACAAGGGGCAACATGGCAACACATGTTTGGTGTCCAGTATTTACACTTATACACTGGAGGTGTCAAATCTAATATAGACTTTTGTCCATTCTACTGCAGTATTTAGCTGTATGGCAACTTGATTGAAGCACTACATTCACTGCATGAGAAAAACATACTTGGCTAGCAAGGTTTTAGACATTTTTAAGCAGGCTGACTACATTTAGCACAGCATTTCTTAAATTGTCTCCTTACCCCATGTCATTTATTCCAGGTGGAAAGTCATGGCAAGGTTAGAAAGTAGACTAAATAAAAACATTTTCATTTTTCTTTGGTGAAATATATTTATGTTTTCTTAAAGTAGACATATTAAGTTTTCCCAGACCACCACACACAAAGCCACTCCAAAACTCCTTTGGGAGAAAGAGAAAACTGTGTGATTTCAATATTTCACCAAACCTTTCCTCTGTAGATCTTAGTAATTAACAATAAGCCAGAGTTTATAGAATGTTTGGTGATCATACTTCCCTTTGTTCCGGTCATCTTTGTTGGCTTGGTGATTACTTGTACCACATGATCATCCTTCAACCTTCTTAACAGGCATATAGTCATCACTAGATGGCTCCAGTATCCCAGAGCAAGCCACAATACCTGAATTTGCCAGCAGAATGTTTCTGGAGATGTCACACGGCAGGTTTGTGAAGGTTTGTCTATTCCATTGGTTCCAGGCCTGTCCTGGTAGCATTCCCAGAGGAGGGAATCCTATTTGCTTGGGCACTGGGCATGGTAGGATGCAGCTGATGGGCAGAGTGCTGTCCACCACGGGTGGACTGGGAAGTCCTTCGCTTCCAGACTCCTCCTGGCTTTCTTGTTCTTCAGAGCTGCCAGCGAAGCCTGAGTCTGGGCTTTGAATATCCAGCCGCAGCTTCTGCAGCTGCTTGTATGAGGAGGACGTTTCCAAAGGGGTGCTCATGCCGACCTCGGACAGTTCATTGTCATGGCCATCATGGCTATCATGCGCGGCGGGCAGAATTTTCTCTTGCACGCTGCCTCCTGCCGCTGGTCCATAGGGACAGTCTGCAGAGCATGGCTCTAGCTGACCTAGTACGGCTGATTTTGAGCTCTGAGACAGGAAATATGTAGAGTTGGAGAAACTGGAGTTGCTATCACTTATGCTGCCATCTTTTTCCATCTTACTGGATAACATATCAGAGTTGCAGGGTTTGTAGATAGTTAGAGGTGAGATGCACTCTACATCAACCTTGATATACATTTCAGGATTCACAATAGGACCCAGCCATGACTGAAAAAGAAGAAAAAGACACAAGATTAACTCCAGAGTTAATGGCAAGTCTTCCTTCACACTACGTAAAGGAAAAATCCACCCTCACCTACTTGGCTACTGATCTTTATAATTAACATGATCTTACTCCTTTCATCCACACGTTGGCCTATTTTCACCTTTGTTAACAGCTTCCAAGATTACCCACAATGCCATTCAATATGGTACCAATAGGTTTTAGTGCTTGCTTTACCTCTACCTTTGCTGTTAGTCTGTCCAGCTTTCTCACCTCCTCATCTATACACTCTGCTTAAACAAATAAGGTTCCAGAGCTTAGTGCTAAAACCACCTTCAACATCATCATGTTTGTCATTTTGTAGTTCAAGTTCAAGTTTCAGGCCATGACATGACACGCTATATTGCATTCTGGAGCTTTGAGTCCACCATTTACCATTTTATTCTTCCTACTTCATCAGATGTCTTAAATAATATTGGCACGGAAACTGTGCTAGCAATTGTGTTATATGTAACTGCACTAGCAATGTCCCCGTGACATCAGTCTGAAGAAAAATAACAGAAATTCAGCACCAACCAACAAATTACCTCAGACATTTAAACATATTTAATGTGTTTCAGTTTGGGGGTTTCCTTTAACAGGTCAGATAGAAAATTAAAAGTCTGTTTATTCTATGATATAATAAAACAGAACTTTGAAAAAGTAACATTTTCCCCCCAAGTGCTTGGCTCACTTTCTTGCATAATGTAAAGTCATGTATTAAAGATGTTTTCAATTATTTTTAAAAGCGTTCCTAGCCATATGCTATATGCCCAAATGTGTGTGGACACCTGACCATCACACCTATGTGATTTTTCCAAAAACTGTTGTCGCAAACTTGGAAGCATGCAATGTTCATGCCACTTCATTTGACTTCACTTCACTATTTGCCTTTACATGAACTAAGAGGAAAGCCTTCCCAGAAGAGTGGAGCTTGTTATAACAGCAAAGGGGGACTAAATCTGAAATGGGATTTTCAAAAAAGGCATATGGGTGTAATCATCAGGTCTCCACAAACCTTTGGCCATATAGTGTTTTTCAACAATTTCAACATTTCAGGCACCTTATTTAAGTTTCATTATTTAAGGCCACTTTTCAGAAACTCAGTCCTGAATTTAGTCAGAAGACAGCTGCTAAGCTCTGCCCAATTTCCATAAAAGACACCTCAATAGGCATACACAACGTCAGATATGATGGAGGGAATGGCTTATCAATGCTTTCATTGCAATTTCAAGATGCTCACTTTAAAAAAAAGAAAGCTACCACTAGTGTTACATATCATATCTGTAAATATCACAATATGATAATGGTGGTGAAGATAAAATTCATTGGATATTTCTTCGTGTGCCTTTAAATTTTTCAGCTGGACATTACCTTAAAATCACCGCCATGGTGAGAGAACAGATTGCCAAAATATTTCCCAGGTGTGGGTACATATGGACACTTCATAATCCTAAAAAATAGCCAACCATTTGTATTACTCAGTTGCAGAGGAATGCATATTTCACCAAAACATAATTTCTTGTTGTATAGTTGAGTAGTATTTTCCCTTTAAGTGCTACAGCGCTGCAGTTTTCTTGTTATATTCATATATTGCTACTATATATTGGTATATTGTGAATATGGAGACTAACAGTTACCTCCTGTATCGAAGGATGCAGACAAAAAGCAGTAAAATAACTGCTACTGCTACAAAAACAACAATGCTGATAAAATTCGTGAATACATCCAGAATCCTATCATTGGGATTGTCTGTAAAAGAGCAGAAAAAGGAATAGACATCATTATCATACAGTACACCTCTGGACATTAAAGACTACTGTATTACTTTTGAGGGTTTTTTTGTTTTTACTTTGTACCTTTCTATTATATTATATGTAATTATTATGACATACAGTACTGTGCAAAGGTCTTAGGCACCCTATTGTTTTTAGGTACAATTGTGTTATTGATGGTTCTGCCTTATTGCGTCAGTACAAAAAGATTTTATATTTTCAAATGTTACTTTTCCAACAAAAAAATTAAATGTTACACAAAAATGTTAGAATGTCTGCCAAACCCATTATAACCTACATTATAGCAGCTTTATAGCAGTTGTTTCCACTCCTGCCTCTTTTTTTCTCTTTTTTAGTTTATATACTACTGTGAAAAAGTCTAAGGCGCCATATTGTTTTTATGTATAACTTTTGTTATTGATATTTTTTTTTAGTTCTGTATTATTGAGTCAGTACAAAAAAGATTTTATATTTCCAAACGTTTCTAAACCCGACAAAAAAAATGTTATGTGTTATGTGTCAGTAACGAGTAACAGAGTACTTTTCAGACAAAAACATAAATGAAGGCTGCTGCAAAAAGAAAAGCAATTGTGACAGTTAAAGTCTCCAGAAGAGCTGTGGCAGATTCTCCAAGATACTCAGTAACACTTAAAAGCTAATTTCCATATAAAACTGCACACATTGTGAAACACCTGGGAACACTGTTTAAGAAAAAGGCTTCCTTTAGTTTATTACTGTTTACTGCACTGCACTAGTGTCTTCTTTTATGTAGAAACATCATTCATTTTGAAGTCATCTCCACTTTATAGCATGTGTCTAAGACGTCTGCATCGTACTATACAGCTATACAAATTGTAAAACAATTTGGGATATCCTGTTATAGGAAATGTTTTTAATGAAATTTAAGAAATTATAGGAAAACGCTCCATCATGTTTATCCTTTACTCATGTTAATCTTAGTAATGTCTGTATTAATGGATAGCATTCACTAGGTAATTATAATAAAATGAACATAATCAATTTGTTCTCCAAGCATTCAGTCCTTACCATCCAGAGGCTGTGAACCCACAGTGGCTTTCCACTGAGTGACTGGACTCCACTCGCTCCAGAATCGTGGTTCACTGAGAGGCATGGCTCGAACCCTGACCAAATACTGCCCCCCTAAGGTCAACGTCTCTTCTGGTAACTCATAGCGCTCCTCTTCTGTTATAGCCATCTGGAACACAGGCAGAAAGAAATATGGCTTTATAAAAGCACCTTGAAAGCAAACAGCACCTTCCATACATTTAAAACACAGTTCAGAGGTGATAGACAAACAGAAAAAGAGTTGAGACAAACTCAGACGATGCAGACAAAGTCACACCTTCCAGCTGTTCTCGAGCACTGGTCTCCACTGCACTTCATACTTCACTTTGTTGACAAAAAAGGATTGAGGAGAGCCACGCTTCCAGGTGACATTCACTCCTTCAACAAGTGGCCTCTCAGGAGGATACAACTTAACTATAACACACATACACACAGTGAGCTGAGTTTAAATATTCTTTCCCAGAGACACAAATTAAAGACAGAGAGATTATCACATACGGATTGGAAAGAGATACTACATTTATTGGATTGTATGTAGACTAATTATTGTTTCTAATAAGGGTGTATACAATACGATTTTATATTGATATCTAATGATACCACTGAATCTCTGAATCTGACGCAATATATAGGATTTTATTTCATATGGCAAAAATGTGATATTTACTGATTCAATGAATCTGCTACAATGTGATTCAATTTACAAGTCAACATTTATTCTTATCTGTAAGCTATAACTGTGCAGAAGTTTTTAGGCAGGTGTGGAAAAATGCTGTAAACTAAGACTTGTTAGTTTCAAGTGTTAATAGTTTATTTTCATCAAGTAACAAAATGCTGTCAATGAACAGAAGAGAAATCTATCTATCCATCCATTATCTCAACCGCTTATTCCTATTCATTCCTATTAATCCTGACCAAATCTCCAACTCCATTTGAAGAAATGCAGCCCTAAGCTTGCAAGGAACCTCCACCATGCTTCACTGTTGCCTGCAGACACTCATTATTGTACCGCTCTCCAGCCCTTCAGGGGACAACTTCTTTCTGCTACAGCCAAATATTTCAAATTTGTTGCCATTTTTCTGCACCCAGTTTCTATGTTTTCATGCATAGTTGAGTCGCTTGGCCTTGTTTCCATGTCAGAGGTATGGCTTTTTGGCTGAACTTTTCCATGAAGACCACTTCTGGCCAGATGTCTCCAGACAGTAGATGGGTGTACCTGGGTTCCACTGGTTTCTGCCAGTTCTGAGCTGATGGCACAGCTGGACATCTTCTGATTTTGAAGGACAATAAGCTTGATGTGTTTGTCATCTGCTGCATTAAGTGTCCTTGGCTGACCTCTGCGTCTATGATCCTCACTGTTGCCCATTTCTTTGTGCTTCTTTAAAAGTCTGCAGACCCCAGTCTGCTTTGAAAACTTTGTCTGGGAGAGCCCTTGCTGATGCAGTATAACTACCTTGAGTCTTGTTGCTGTGCTCAGTCTTGCCATGGTGTAGCCCTGTGACATGAAACTGTCTTCCACAGCCTCACCTTGGTAG
>JAOVVG010000011.1:3910154-3923525 GCA_028566375.1 Leptodoras nelsoni
GCGCCCTATGTGGCCGGCTAGGCACCGGCTCCCCTGTGACCCTGAAAAGGAATAAGCGGCCAAGAAGATGAATGAATTAATTAATTAGATAGCTGTGGTCAGCTGTAGCAGCTGTAACAGTTTTTTGATTTGGGAAAGACATTGTTGCCTTGAAGCATTGTTAGATTTCTCACATAGTCGTGTCACAGATAGAAAATAGAAAGTTTTACAGAAACCATCTGGTTCAAATTGCTATTTGTTGTTAGGATTTGTGAACAGTGCTTCCAGGGCATAGTTTATTAACCGGGCAGTGTATCAGTGTTGCTGTGATCAGAGAGGAAGTCCTATATCATATGTAACCCAGTGATGACCTTAAACACTAACCACACCCACTAACATGCTTATTTTCCCCCAACTATCTCTCTCACTCACACACATATACACACTCAGTCTCTCTCTCTCTATCTCTCTCACTCACACACATATACACACTCAGTCTCTCTCTCCTTTCTCTCTCTCTCTGTCTGCTCTGCCTGACTGAATTTCTAACACAATGAAACTCAGCCCAACTCTCCAGTCTTGGAAAATGGTGCACCAGGTCTAAACTCAGACCCCCGCATGCAGACCACAGCTCTCAGCTCTCTTCTGCTTTCTTAAGCAGAAAAACCAAGCCGACTCAGTGGAAGTCATCCCAAGAGGTGATAGCAGGCTCTAGAGGCATACAGACCTGGCAGGAAACTTGCTTATGTGGCAGTAAACTACAAGCGGCAACATGTGTGACGTGTTTGTCTGCATTCTGAGATTATAGCCCTGAGAATACTCAGCTTCTCGCAGACTGCCTGTGCTTACTCAGAGCTCAGTAAAAGCTGTTCTGGTCGATTCACTGGAGCAGCCATGAATAAGAACAGTAACAGCATGCGATTATATGACGTGCAGCTCAACTTTGCGATGAAACAGTGCTTGTGAAATTCACGGGCCATATCCAGGGCTCACATCCTTATACATTATACACTCTACATTTCTCATTTCTCATGGCTTTTTATATGAGGATAGTGAGATCCAGGTAAGAGTCAGTGAGTGGAAAAAGGCCTTAATGGTCTGGGGCTGTTGGACATGGTGTGTTAAGCATGACTTAGCTGGATTTTACTTATATGGATTTAATTATGTATGTCTAACAGCTGTAGGGTTTCTAATGCATAATGGGAACTGTGATTGGAACCATGGTCCATTCGTTGCCTTGCCCACAGATGTCCTTGCTTACTTATTCAGCTGCACTATCGCTCACTCATTCACTTACTGACTCCCTAGCTTTTTTACTCACTCCCATCCCACCTTAAATTTCCATGCCACCATAATTTTTATCCATTTGTTTGTTCCTGTCTCACAGGAGATAAAGGTGATCGAGGTGAGAGAGGAACTCCCGGTAAAGCAGGAGCAGAAGGTCCTCCAGGTCCCAGAGGTGCCACAGGCTCTAAAGGCAGCAAAGGGCAGGCTGGAGCTCCAGGAGACCCCTGCAAGACACAGCATTCATCCTTCTCGGTGGGCCGCAGGAAGGCCCTGCACAGCGACGACTATTACCAGGCGCTAGTCTTTGACACCGTTTTTGTCAACGCTGATGAACACTTCAACATGTTTAAGGGCAAGTTCTACTGCTATGTGCCGGGTATTTACTTCTTCAACATCAACATCCACACGTGGAACTTCAAGGAGACCTACCTGCACCTGATGCAGAACGAAAGCGAGCAGGTGATCCTGTACGCTCAACCAAGTGACCGCTCCATCATGCAGAGCCAGAGTGTCATGCTTTCACTTGAGCTTAATGATGAAGTCTGGGTACGCCTCTTTAAGCGCGAACGTGAGAATGCCATATACAGCGATGACGTTGATGTCTACATCACCTTCAATGGCTACCTGGTGGCTCCTGCCAAATAGGAACGGTGTCGCACTATGGTTTCCCAATACTGAGGGTGGGAATTATGGATTAAGGCTTCTCTCAGGAAAACGTGTGTCAATGGAGTTCTCTGAAGACGAAGGAAACAGTTAATGCTAAGTTAAGATGAATGCATTAGGTTCATTTAGCTGACTAAAATTTTGGTGCTAACAATAGCTGACACATTAACAATTTGGTATACTTTTAACCATTTTTATTTTTTATATGTTACATATGAATAATTTGGCTGCAGAGCAGCCTCATGAACTTATCTTAAAGAAAATCCTAAATCTTCTCAGAAGCTTTGCTTCAGCATTGCACATTGTGAGAGGAAACCAGGTCACCTGTACTGTATCTTTTTCCTTCCAAAAAATCCTTGCTTTCTGAAAGGGGGTTGGCTGGAAAATCCTCCAGACTTGCATAAACATTTGGCCTGGATCATCGTCTTTACTTTTCATAATTCCTCTGCGACCAGCCAGGTTTGAGTAAGAGCTTATGTGCTTATACCAGCTGGACAGGGTTTCTCAGTGCCATTAACACCAATGACAGGAATGAAGGCACAGCAGCATTAACACCTATGCAGAACCCTCAATCTATCCTGCTAATGGATAAGAAGCATTCCATTTTTTGTGGTCATAACCAATCCAATCCGTTTTGTCAGATAAATATGTAAATAAGGCATTAGATAGTTGGCGTATGGTACAGAATGAATACATTAAGAAGACATTCATTATATCAACATATCACTTTCCCTTTAAAAACTGACTGTATACTGTTGGTGTAATGACATATGATTGGATTTTAATTATATATTGGCTGATATAAATGACCAGCAGGCTCAGCCTATTTATCAATCACTAGTTATGTTCTATAACAATTATGTTTTCTGTTTCTTGGTGCATTTGAGAAGGTTTTCAATGTAGGTCATAGCTAATGCCTTAATTGTTGTAAAAGAACAATACAATTAAGTTAATTGTCTTTAGTTAGATGTTGAGTAATATGTAATCTATAATGGTATAAAATACCATTACGCTTGTATGATCATTCTAAAGACCATCAAAATAGCAATTGGGCAAAAACAGGAAAACTTGGCCCATGCCCAAACAAATTAGTATTAACCTGAAAGCTTTTAGTCACATCCTGTGTGTTATGGTGTGTTAACGCACCCTTAGGGATTCATTTTTACATAATTTAGCACTTAAGTGTAACGAAAAGGAGGCTTTATGGTTAAATGCCAATAAACCATAGTGAACTGGCAACCAATTTTAGACAGGTTGGCACAGTAAATATGCTTTTATGACTTGTGTTTAAATGCACCATGTTACTCCTGATTACACTGTGTAACTCTACGTACGACAGTATGGCATGGAAGAACTAAGGGTCAGCAGAACATCTAAGAAATAAACAAAGTAGCATAGAAGTGTCTAATCTGAGCTGTCTTAATACTGTGATACTGATATGGATTGGAGAAAAGAAAAAGAGGCCATCCGCCTGTCTCTAGACGGAAACCCCGACTCGTTAGAACTGCTGTGTTTATAGACACCAGAAACAGGAAACCAGACCAACTATCTGTAATTACAACCAGAGAAAGTCAGTGAGAGAGAAATGAAGGATGGGGGGTAGCGGATGGTTGGTTTCTTGCTTGAAATAAACCACACGTCACTTGTTTTTTTCTCACAACATTATAAAGCAGCCAGTCGTCAAAACCAATATTAGTCACTAATACAGCCAAGAACAGTTGGGAGAGGCCAAAGAAATGTGTAGTTTAGACTTATTTTTGCTGTTAAAGACATTTTTACCATTGAAAATGGCTGTTATTCTGGGCTGAGAAACCCATTTTTGGCTGAGGCACAGTTAATTCAACACTGAATTGTTATTATATAAACAACTAAATGAAGGGCTATGAGCAGGTCATGGTGAGACGGCATCTACAGAATACTCCAAACATTTGGATCTTGTTAAATTTGCCCCACATAATAGATGGAGGTTTACACTGCTTGCTGATATTGGATCAATTTTCTGCATGTATGTGTGAGAGTCTTGGTTTTGTTTAGTCTTGATTTCTAGGTTGTTTTGCAGTTGTAACCTCAAATTGAGGCCTTTGACAAGTATAGCTATAACAAGCATCTGACGACTATTGAGTTCCTGTGTTTTTCTCAGGCACTGCTATGTGATATAGTTACATTCGCTTTTTATGTGCTACTAAAATACATTCATGTGATTTTTAGTTAATCCAAGAATCATATACCTGAGCCACAGCAAGGCCTCAGAGTGAGGTTAGGGCTTGGCTGGAGTTAGAACCTCACAAGAAAATCCAAATTACACATCCTACAATAAAAACCTGACTAAGAGATTTTCAGGTAAATTTCACCTTTAAAAAACCTAGAAAAAAGACTAGTATTGTCTGGAGTTAGTATATGACAAAAGATCTATGTTATGAGATGTGTAGTGATCCTACAATCAAAAAACAATAAAAAAAACCTGCAAGTGTTGTCTGGAATTGGTATATTACATGTGGTAAACTCCATTTTCAGACAAAACCATGCCTCAAAGCAAGCTAGTATTTTCTCTAGTTAGCCTATTACAACAACGTCCATTTTCAGGTGACTCTATTATCAAAACATGCATCAGAGTGAGGCTAGTCACCTATTAACTGGAGTTAGCACAGCAAATGAAAGTCCATTTATGAGATTTTCAGCTGATCCTGCAATAAAAAAGGGCTCAGAGTAAGGCTAATATTATCTCCCGTTAGTATGTTACGAGAAGATATGTTTCAAATGATAGTACTATTAAAACCTGCCTCAGAGTGAACTTTGTATGAGCTGGCATTAGCACACTGCAAGAAAGTTCATTTAAGAGATTTTCAGTTGATCAAAACAAAAAGAAGAAAAAAAAACACAGGATCTAAGTGTGTTCTAAAATAACAAGAAAGTCCACAAGACTTGTATTTTTTGGAGTCATGCATTAGCTTCAATTAGTATGTTACAAGATGGTTTTGCCAGTGAAAAACAAACTGTAGTATTTTGGGGTTGGTATATTACAAGAAAATTCAGGTGATATGAGGTGAGCCTGGTTGTGAATCAGGGAGGAAAGCTTGTATTGACTCACACGACATTATAGTAAGCTGTCACTTCCAAACCGAGCTTCGCAAACACAGCTTTACCTTGCCAACAGAGTTTATTGCTCAACCAAAATCTGTTCCAATCTATATCTCATCCAGACGTTACTGTAGACTTTCAAATGACTGGACTTAAACAAGACTTAGAACACACCAGACTTGAACCTCTTACCACAGAAGTCCATATTTCTGACCCAAAAATATGCTGTCATTTTTAAAATCGGGACAATATTTTGTTTGGACCCTTCTACCAGCAATTGAGAGAGTTGTTACAGCTTGCCTATCACACAGCCTTCCCATACTGCATTTCACACTTGAGCAAATTACATACGTCAGCCGTAGGAATTACATCATGTTTTGCAATTACTAAAAACATGAAAAATGTGTTCAATCTGGGACTTAAACATCTGGTGTTCTCCAGGTGTTTCTGATGCCGGGCCTAAAATTGGTGCTGCATTATAAAGGTGCTAAATTGAAGGTTTACTGGCAAAAAAGCACTTTTTGTTTTATACATGAATATAAATATGGCTTGTATTATGTAAATACATTTTTTTATGTACCAAATATTACCATTAAATTCTTCAGCAAAGCGATTCTTGGTCAGCTTCTGTGGTTTTTAATAGGATAGTATAAAATAGCATGTTACTGCTCTGCTAAAATCCCGTTGGCTCCTTCTTGTTAGCACATCCATCTGTGCCTTGCTATAAAAATATTTTTTGGCAGTCTGTGTACCCTCACAGTGTCCTCCAAATATTGCTCAGGCTTGACTTTATCCTCTGCTGTGTGTGTGCAGCCTGGGCTGTGATTAGAGAGAGAGATAGAGAGAGGGAGAGAGAGAGAGAAAGGAGAGTGAGAGAGATGGAGAGAGAGTGAGAGAACTCCACCCTGCCCACAAATTGAGGCACAGAAAGAATAAACCCAGGCTAGAAAGTGCACACTACAGGCATCTGTGCTGTTCATCTGTAATCAACTTTCTGTTCCTATCGTATTTCCTGCCATTCCTTTTCTTTCCCCTCTCATCTCTTCAAATGACTCACTTTACCTTTCATCTCCTCTAATTAATCTGCAGTTTCTCATCTCCTCACCTCTGCCACTCTCCTGTTATTATTCTGTACTCCTTCAACCTCCCTTCATCTTTAATAATGCTGCTTCACTCTGTAATTAATCTGTACCAGTGTTAAAGTTAAAGTTTAGGTTCTTTTATGTACTTTCAGTAATTGCATTTGTAGATTGCAACATGCAACATCAAGAAAATGCTTAGTTATTAATAGTTTATGAACACAAACTACTCTATCTGGTTTAATGACTAATAATTCACGGGTTATTTAACATCTATTGAATACTGTACAATCCTTAAACTCTCTTTTAAAACCGTCTTTATAGCTCAGCAATGTCGAATTCTCAAATCTTATTGGTTGAATTCTCAAATTCCCGACTTACTATAACTCGAATGCACTTGCTGTTTCTATGGTAACAGCTAATTTACATGGATATGTTTGGCAGATGCTCACCATAATGTAAACATTTTCACACGACAAAGAAAAACATTTCGTTGTTGATATTGTGAACCTTTTCTGTAAGCATACAGTTATTTAACAATTATAGAAGGAGTCTCCAGTGTCAGTAACATTTCCGCCATAGGAGATTCGGATTTGGAGGATTTGGGGAATGGGTGTTTATAGCTGCTATAAGTCATAACTGGAGCTAACTTGTTTTGTGATCTTTCAACAAACATTGAATGCAATGTAAATATAAACTGATTTTCAGAAATGGTAAGATTTTAAGCAAGTGGAAGCAGTAGCTCAGGTTGATTATTTTTCTATTACAGCACACACCCCAACATTTTTAGATTTCTTAAGTAACTACTATCAATTATGTAGTAGGAGGAATTATTTTGTTATGGGAATGTCCATCCAACCATTATCTTAACCGCTTATTCCTATTCAGGTTTGCAAGGCAGGAACAATCCTAGACAGGGCCCCAATTCATAGTAGGGAACACACACCCTCAAGCAACACACTTACACACTAGGGGCACTTCAGAGACACCAATTAACCTAACATGCATGTCTTTGGACTGTGGGAGGAAACCGGAGTACCTGGAGTAAACCCACACGGACATGGGTAGGACATGCAGACTCCACACAGGAAAGGACCCAGACTGCCCCACCTTGGGATTGAACCTGCGATCTTCTTGCTGTGAGGTGACAGTGCTACCCACCGAGCCACCCTGTTATGGGTCATGACAATACTGGGTCATGGGGGGTACTGGTGCCTATCCCAGCTCTCATTGGGTGGAAGGTAGGGGAAAACCCTGACAGGTGGCCAGACAAACACACCACTTTAGTATGTCCAGTTTGCCTGACTGCATGTCTTTGGACTGTTGGAGGAAACCAGTGGAAATCTATACAGACACAAGGAGAATGTTCAAACTCCACACAGAGAGGACCCTGACCCAACCCAGGAATCAAACCCAGATGCCTCATGATTTGAGCTGACAGCACTACCCACTCCACCACCATGCCACCTGGAACATTCCAAACAAACCATGTGTTTTTACAGGCATGTACTTTGTGTAAATTGAAAATATTTTCCACACTCACTTTTTTCCTCGACTGTAATTAATCTCCTGTCCTCTTCCCTGGAAGGAATCTGTACCTCATCTCCTCTCCTTTCTTCTACCATCCTCTGTAATTAACCTACTGCTCATCTCCTCCTTTCTCTTCCCCCTTCCCCTCCTCTGTAAATAATCTGCAGATCATCTCCCATCTTCCTCTCATCTGTATTTATTCTGCACATTCTCTCCACTGCTCTCATCCATCCCTGTGTAATTAATCTGCTCATCCTCTCCTTTCCTTTCTTGCCCATCTCTTCTCTTTCCATCTTCTTTGTTCATCCTTACCCTGCTCCAGCCTTTATTCGTTGCACTAAGGAACACCCCCCCCCCACCCCCCCATTTCTTTCTCTCTTTGAATTATTGTTTCGAGCCAGCAGCCAGCAGAGTCTTTACTTTGTTTTAGGCACTTTATGAGCTGCTGTTACACTATCAGATAGGACTTAGAGTCTAATATCATTCTCTAGCAGAGATAGTCTATCAGGACACATACACAGACGAGCAGAATGTATGCTGCGGTTATCTGATCTGACCAGCTTTCCTTGTAGCACTAAAGTGAGTCTGCCTTTCTGCCTTTAATATTCAGATGCTCAGACTGAATCATGTGTTCAGTGCATCATGAATGATGTGTTATGGGTGGAAATAATCTGTTCTCAAGGAGCAGCCTGAGAAACATTTTGGTTTTTTTTTCACATATATTCAATAATAATCAAGTCACCAAATAGTTTACTATTCCAGAACCTATGAAAATGTTAATTAAAAAAAAACCTCCCAACACCTAGAGACTCATTCATACCCTTGGTAGGCTTGTTTGTTCGCATAACTTGCATTTGCATAATGGAAGATGATTGACCCTTATATTTTATGATGCAATAATATAATCCTAGCACATGTTCATTATTAACATTCATACTAACACAGTGGGATTTTCCTGCCATTTTCCCCCATATACTGAATAATAATTCCTTGATGTTCCCCAAAATCTCATAATGCACCATTAGAAAGTACCAAAAGCCACCAAATATTTTATTCTTATGAAAAAATCCAGAATGTACAGAAATGTTCATTTAAAAAAAATGAAAAATCTTTAGTCCCATTCATACCCATGGTAGACTTATTTGTTCGCATGACTTGTATAATGGAAGATGATTGGCCCTTATATTTTATGATGCAATAATACATTCCTTGCACATGCACAGCGGGATTTTCATTTCTGCTTGATCCTTGCTTGTATATTGTTTGTGTTCTCAAAGTAGAGGCTCTGAAAGAAATATTTGATAAAAGCATGTTTTCTAAACTCGACTTTACAGGAGCTGTTTGCCATTTTTGGCTTTCAAGTACAGGGCAAAATATTGACAATATTTCAATTTTCTGAAAAAGTAGCATGGCTGAACAGCTCTTTTTGAGCAGGAGCCAGGGCTAATTTCTGGGCCAGAAGAATGGTACCCTGAAATAAAGAAACTATCCAGATTTATTTATAACATTATGATATTGACAAATCACATAGTTATATTTGGAATTGTTTAATTTAAATATTACGTGTCCATAAACACTTTCGATCATTGCATATTAAATTTAAATAGTTCTATTTAAAAATAGTTCTATGGAAAAAACCCACTTATAATCCTTACAAAACTGATGACAAATGTTTTGAATTTGCAGGAATAAATCAAAGAAGTCGGAGAAACACGCCTTGCCCTAATATATCCTCTCTTTCGGTGCCCAGTACATGTCAAGGTAAAGCGAAAACAATGAATTAAGCTGGATAAAGCATGGATGGATTACAGCCCAGAGACAAAAAACAGAGAAAGATGTGGAAAGAAACTGAGAGTAAGAAACTGTATCCAACTTGGAGGTAATTAAAATCAGGGAAAGAGCCTCAATGTCCCTTTGCAGCCCCTGAGTAATCCATAGTGGCCCGATACTTGAGAAGGGAAAGTTACAACATGGACAACAGCCAGAGCAAACTTTTAACAAGTTCAAATGTTACTTAAAAGAAGTTGTAAAAACAAAGAACGTGAAACAAAGACAGGAAAAGGGTGGATATTTTCTGATACACAAACCAGATGCTCTTGGTGTGCTGCTATATGATCCGAAGCTGTTTTGACTCTAAAAGACATGGGCATTATTTCCAAACTGCATAGCAAAGGCTTTGTGGTCAATACACTGTGGTGGAGCTCCACCCGTAACTGACCTTACCAGAACCAAAAGATTTGCAACAATCCACTCTAGTGCAAGAGAAAGCCAATCTGTTCCCTCTAGAGAGTTTCCCTACTTATTTACTACAAAGTCGGCTGGAAAGAGACTGGATTTGTCCCCTGATTTATTCCCTGGCAAGAGACCGAGCACAAATTAGCCCAGAAGACAGAACTGCTGCTCCTTTATTTCTCTGTCACTACAATTTAACATCTTTAGTGTCTATACAGGGATTTAACATTGGACAGGACATCACTCACTCACACCTCTAGTGTGTAAAAGCTCAGATTTTACCTAAATTCTATCTAAATTGAGGTCTTACTAGAAGGAATTGTAACAGGTAAGCAGGGTTATGAGGAGGTTAAGAACATGGATATTGGGATCCAGAAAAGTTTTCATCATAACATATACTGTAGTTAATAGTCTGCTTGCTAATAGTCTGCTTGCTAATCAGTACTTTAACTGCAAACAGACATAGATTTGTAATTTGTGCAAGCTCTATGTGTCACATTTGGGTACTAAAACTTTAGATATTGCTTCCCAGTTTCCAAATAATCTCCTATTAAAGTACTGAGAATGAATTTCTTGCTCTCCATAGGGCTTACACATTACAAGGAGTTGTTTTAATCTTGGTTAACAAGAAGGAATCTCATGGGCTATAGGGTAGATTGTGGAAGGAATGGAATTTTTTCAACCAAAAATTCTCTCAAGGTCAGTAAAATGTTGCCATGATGGATTCATGAAGAGGCGCACACACAAAACTCTCTCCTTCAAACGCTCCAAAACTCCAAGATGGATATTTACCATTTGGCCTTCTGGCAAGAAGCCTTCTGGTTGTCCTTATGGACAACCCCTTGAGATACAAAAAAGACAATGTACAGTGACTTGATTTTTTATTTGCTCATGCAAGCTCTCTTTTGGTGAGGTGATCCACTATCGTTTTGTCTCAGGAACATACTCGAACACCCATGATTCATCTCTTGTGATCAGGAAATCGGGCTCTCATTAAACAATTGGGTGATGATAGGGTATGATGATAGGTTGTCTATAAGCTTTCTTCACCATTTCTTCAGATTTTCTGAAATGCATTTTCACACATAACATTACTCATTACACATTATGATCACATAACATTACTCACTTCTTGTTTCAAGGCACTTCAGCAGAGTTTCACAGAAACAAACATCTGGGCACTGCAAAGGCTTGAATGCAACTGAAACAGGTCCTACCGTTTATCTGAGATACCACTCTAACTGACCTTGAACCTGCATCCCATTAAGTCCCCATATTAATTTAATTCTCATTACTTTCTGGACAGACCTCGTTTAATCCATGTTGCTTTCTAAATGATACAGTTTCTTACCACAAAATCCCACAGGTTAAATCTAAATCAAAGCCATAACTGTTTCGGTAAGGGTACAGTTATGAACCAGAAAAATATCTTCAGTCACACTTTAGCCTTTCCACATTAAGCATTTGTGGATACACCTTTTATAAACATGTTTATTTTGCTAAATTGTGCTGAACCGGTCAGAAATGTTTGTGCTTGGGCTGGTTTACACAAGATTTTATTGGGATGAGTCACCATGTCAAATCAACTTTAGAAAGAATACTCAAACCACAACAACAACACAATTTTAAAATTAATTTATTATAGTTTCTTTTTTCATAGAATTCATTATTTTTCTGTTCAGGTTAACATAGAGCCATTCATATACAGAACAAAAAGTCTTTCTTATTAATTCATAAATGTACACTCTTTCATCTTTACCCACAGAGGAGGGAAAAAAAATATTTCGTCTCAAATGTCTGCACTCTTTTGTGTAAATACATCAGAATCTTTTTTGTTTTTTTTGTTTTTTTATTCTCTCACTCTGCTGGGACCGGTGTTTTAGTGAAGTGGTTTGAACCCTGACTGGGACACAAATGGAGAAATAAATGCAGAAATTTGAGCAAGAAAGGAGAAGAAAGGAGATGCCAAGCCACTGAAAAACATATACACAATTACACAGAATGTTTTTTTTCTCTCTTAACCGCATCCTCTTGAGAAAAAGAAAAAACATAATAAAAAAAAAAAATGAGGCAAAGACAAGATTGCTTAGTGTTTAGCCTTCTGTAGGCTCTGAAACAGAAAAACGTACAGGGACAACAGACTGTCGTGTAAATCTTGCAGCCTGGATCTGAAAGTATGAACGTTTTATAGAGACTGAGGGTTTGTGTTAGACGCCGAGGGTCAGTAGGGTTTACTTTGTGCCTGATCACTCAGTCTGAGACGATGCAGCGAGACAGACGGTGGGACCGACGGCTGGACAGATTAGGCTGAGGCGTCTCATGCCCTCTAGTGGCTATAGTCTGACATCAAGTGACAGAATTGAGATGCACTCCACGGACACGGTCATGGCTGGAGGCATATCATAAGTGACAGCATGTAACATAGCGCTGTTAAGTGTTAATGACAAAACCATAAAGAAATTCATTTTCAGAAAACTGAAAGACGAGCTGCCGGAAGTGGAAATCACTGGACACAGATATATATATATAAAATTATGGGGAAAAAATTCCATTTCCACTGATAACAACATCAGATTCAGATTTAAACCTGATGATTCACTGAAAAAAAAAGAATAAATAAAAAAACAGATGCAAGTTAATGAAATCCACAGAGACCATCCATTATTCCATTATTAAAATTTCTTCTGTCCTGCTCCAACTAAAATAATTGTAATCGAAAAACAAAATAAGCTCCAAGGATTTACAAATCGTTCTCTGTCACTGGACCATTATTCTTTCTCCTATCTAACCAAAAAAAATATCTAGAGAATGTTATTTGATTTAATCTCAAAGTAACAGGACTGAAAAAAAAAACCAACTAAAAAGACAGCCTCTTTGGACTTTCATAGTAGGTGGCTTGATAATATACATTATAGACATTATACACAGTGCACGAAAGACCTTCATCCTTGACTAATGACCTGACTAATGACGGTTCAGTGGAGAGAAGACAAGTGTAAAAGAGTCAGACAGTCAAATGTGTAGTGAGTCAAACAGGTTAACCAAACATGCACACACGCGCGCACACACACACAGAATCCACATTGCGCATCAGGTAATGGTCTGAGATGAGTCCTGACTCCGCAGTGTGTGTGTGTGTGTGTGTGTGTGTGTGTGTGTTTGTGTCCATCTGTCACTGGGTGCAAAATCATCAATACAGCTTTTGATCTACTCAGACACAACATACAGGATATGCGCACACACACTTTTTTTTTGTTGTGTCTGCACCACTGCTCTGTGTTTTAAAATGATTTCATTGGCTGCTATTTTTGCACAGGATCCGACTGTGGCATGCTTACAGATCCTGCAACAGAAAGAAAGAAAGAAAGAAAGAAAGAAAGAAAGAAAGCAAGAAAGAAAGAAAGAAAGAAAGAAAGAAAGAAAGAAAGAAAGAAGAAGAAGAAGAAAAAAAAAGAAAGCAGCAGCTTATGGACAGGCAGAATTCCCTGATGGATGGGTTAAAATTCACAGGTAAACAAAAAAA
>JAOVVG010000011.1:3923625-3934828 GCA_028566375.1 Leptodoras nelsoni
AAAAAAAGAAAGCAGCAGCTTATGGACAGGCAGAATTCCCTGATGGATGGGTTAAAATTCACAGGTAAACAAAAAAAAAACAACAAAAAAAAAAATATATATATAATAATAATAAAAAAAAAGACAAGTGCATATCAGATATGTTTCAGTAATTTCAGTTCAAAATGTCAATTTTATATCAACAGGAAGAACAGACAGGAACAAGTCAAAGATGGATAGACAGTGCTTCAAAACAAACAAAAAAAATATATAAAAGGTGATAAAGATTAAATAGCTCTCTGGTTCATAATCACTCTCTTTTTCCCGGGTCCTCCATCGCACAATTATTTTCCCTTTTAATTTTCGATAAACAGGATTGGAATAAATTAGATAATTAATGTAAACAGCGACAAGGACAAGAACAACCAGCTCATAAATCATTACATGTTTGAATAGCAAACAAAATCCAACAAGACAAGGACGTTCCATAGCTGAGACAGAAAGAACGAGAGAGAGAGAGAGACAGAGAGAGAGACAGAGAGAGAGAGAGAGAGAGAGAGAGAGAGAGAGAGAGAGAGATCCCTAGTGCAACTCCCATAGAAGTGAATTTCTAGTATGATTAGTAAGAACAGCTACAAGTTTGGGCAGCAGCCAATAACAGTGAGCTATCCCTTGTTCACCTCACATTCAGCAAACAAATGAAAGCCTTCCGGGACTCACAAGCCCGTATAAGATGTAAAAAGTCGAATAAAATGTGGCACTTTAATGATGTACAAGGAAATAATGTGTACCTCACAGGAACCATCCACTCTCCAGTGGCCCAAACAGATTTCCTCTAACGCCGCTGACTTTTCAGGCTCTTTATTTTCCACTGAACACTGAACCACTTTTACCCCTCACAGGGTGGATGGCAAAAAACTCAAAGCAAATTTGGCTCATTTCTGCTCACCTATTATAAGCTGTCAGATAATTGGATCGTCCATAAGGCCGTTAAAACGCATGCCATGTTTCGATTCGTTGCCTTTGAGGAGCACTTTTCATTAACCAGGTCAGTGTTTCCCCCATGTCCCATGTCTTTCTCTCCCTCTGTCTCTGCGTATAGGCACGTTTTCTCCACAGGAACCTTTTCAGGAACCTGGGAAAACAATTCTATCCCAGGAACCTTTGCAGAGATAGTACAAGCACTTTAGGAACATTTTCACCACAAGAATCCTTACAGTATATGGGAATCTTTGGCCATATTTTGAACCCAGGAACCCTTACAGGAATTCTGGACTTTTTCTATCTCAGGAAACTTTTCAGGGATATCATCACAGGAACTTTTACAGAATGTCAGAACCTTTGGCCACATTGTCAGCCCAGGAACACTTACAGATATTCAGGAACTTGGGAAGGAATATTAATAAGAATTGAACCCAGGAACACTTATAGACATTCAGGTCCAAGTTCATTTTTCTATCCCAGGAACCTTTTCAGCGATACCAAGCACTTTGGGAACATCACAGAAACCTTTACAAAATGTCAGAAACTTTTGCCACATTTTCAACTCAGGAACTTACAGGAATTCAGGAAATTTGGAAAGAATCTTAATAGGAATTTAATCCAGGAATGCTTACAGGAATTCAATGTCAGAAACTTTGGCCACATTTTCACTGCTAGAATATATAACAGAACCTTTGGACTTTTTTCCCACCAATTTTAGTATGGGGTCATAGTTCCAGGAAGCTTTTTTATTTCCTTCTCTAAAGCACTAGGCGGTCAAAATGTGAGCTTCACAGAATGACCAAAACTTTTACCTGGGTTTAGCCAAGTTTGGCTCAACACAAAGTGAAGTTACTGTTACCATTCTTTTGGTCATTACTTTCCCAAATTGTTTTATTCCTTGGATACAGAAGCTACTACCAAGGAACTGCAAAACCCTCCAAAGTAAAGACATTCTTATATCAGAAAACCTAAAGATGATTATAAGTGTGCTTATGTGGAGCAAGTCCAGCTGTACGTTTTTTGCTAAAGTGGTAAGGTGGAGTACCAAGCATTAGGAATTCTCGATCCTGATCGGAATTTTGCGCAGAATACCGATTCTTGATTGGTCAGAATTATTTTTATAACATGACATGCAAAGCACAGAACTGTGGGTTTGTACTTTGACTTCTGCATAGAATACAGTACAACACAACTTCAGTCTCAAAATATTTTACATTCATTGTGGTGTTTGTATTGTATTTTAGTCTAGACTATTCCAAAATGAAAGCATCAAGGCTTTCCTACCATCCCCCCTTCTCCTAACAAGCTGTGAATCAAATTTCTGATTTCAGTTGGCCGTGGAAGTTTATGCTACACTGGCCAAGACTTCCTGCAGCACAATATTCACACTTATCTGCTCTCTCACCATATCCGGAGCACACCCTGATTTTGCCGAATACCAGGCATCCCTGTTAACAAGTTTGGATCTTAAAGTTTAATTTTAACATATCTATAGGACAGGAAATTGCCTTGACCCCCAAGTATGGTAGGGCTCCTTGAAGGCTGATCAGTTACTTCCACGGAAATACCGAATGCCAAAATGCTAGCGGCTGTGTAAATGTTCCAACGTCTTAGGAGAGAAAAATTCCCTCCATCTCTTTAGCATGTTCTCAACTTGTTTAAATGCATGCAGGCATGGCCAAGAAGAAGCCAAGCAAGCTTGATAATGTCATGCTCATTATAGTGTATCATTGAAATAAGACCAGGCGACAGGTTCGCTAGCACGTTTTTTATACTAACTTTTGCACCGCATAATTACTTTTGCTGGCAAACTAGCTAACATTCAGTTATTGATTATATTGTGTAATTTTAACCAATAGCTAATTTCGCTAATTTTGTTGGGTAGCTTATTTCAGGCAAACAATTACGCTGCTTCATTTCCCAAGCAAACTCCGCTAATATCATGCATCAACTATTATATTGTGTAATGAAAATCAGTAGATCATTTTGCTGGGAGCTAGCTAATGTTATGTTGCACAAATTGTCAATGTGTCATTAATACTAATATCCACAAGCAAGCTAGATGTGATGCAACGATGTTCACTGCAAGCTAGCAAACTAAGTAAATTATTAATTTGATCACGTTTGCAATATGATTTGGCAAAAATCAGGATGTGCTTATGAGGAATGAAGTGCGAGAAGTCCACAGGGCCTTTATTCTTTCTGAACTAATCCCTGCCTAAAAGCATAACAGAATTTCGCACTTGTGTTACTGTCCACCGGTGACTCATCACTTGGCTGATGTGTCACCAAGCGAGCGCATTTCCAGCTGTGCGCGTGCATCTGTAATGCGTGTTAGGATCCAGGATCCTGGTTGTAAACACAGCGCTGCTGCATTGCAGATGTGACAGGGTACAGCGGAGCTTTGTCCCGAACGCAGCAGCTTAGAGAGCGACGCTATTAAAGCGCTTCCTCTTAATCCTCTTGCTGTTCTGGCTCAGTGCTCGGCGCGAGTGCACACTTGGAGGAGTGAGAAACTGCGTCAGCAGCACAGAGAGACTAAAGACGACAGCAAAGGGGAATCTAGAACATCCTCCTACAGATTCTGGTCAGTTATTGAGAGAATAGGTTGGCAAACAGACACCGACTCATCTCTGAATCGCTCGATCTCTACATGCTTTAAATGTACAGATTTAAGTTGAGCTGTACGGATTCAATCCTATTGCAAAGTTCAACCAATCCCCAAAATGGGGATGGAATATTTTTTATTACAGTGGTACAGATCACAATCTGAACCAACAAAAGTGGCATAAGGTGCATGTACATGTGACATATATTTTGTGAGCCAGGCATCAAAACAATGACCCACGTTGGCCTTAATGCACTTATCGGGGTTGTGTATTATACCTGGTTGTATTTTTAACCAACTGGAAACACAGCAAAATGGATAAAGCAGTCCAAACAATGCCAGAAATTACAATGCAAGAGTACTCTTGCAGGTATGCTGCAATGCACTCTGTTCTCTTGCTGTTTGTTTAGTGTCCTATCTCCCGACATCATGTGCTGTGTTTGGTTTGTTTAATGTTTCGTATTGTGCTCATACTTCAAATGAACTGCACCAGAAATCCAAAAGAAGCATTCTCACTTACTCTAACGAACCGCACCGAGCAACAGAGCAATCGCACTGGGGTTCATTGTAATCAAACCAAAGCTGACAAGTCTGAACGCATCCTAAATCATTCTTTAAATGGGAAACATTGACTTTTGTTACAGGACGCATATTTGGTAACAAAACAGAACAGAACGCTGCAAATTAGAAATGCATTTGGATTTGAAAGTGTACGTGACGCTTGATTCATCTGTTTAAGAGGTTAATAAACGAATGATCCAGCCCCTTCAGTCGGATCAAAGTTTCTTTCAGGTATGCAAATGTAGCCACGTTGTTTTAAATGGTGTTGACTTTGCAGGCAGAATGGTATGTCACCATGGAAACAGTCCAGCCTGATGCCGAAGGGCAGAGCTTGGCGTGCCCGGATGAGCACGGTGCCCATCAAACCCTCATCATCCTCTGGTGCGAAGACAGAGGAGGGCACAAACAGTCCACCTAAGCAGCTCGTGTGGGAAAAAAAGTCCCACTGTCATAAAGCCGAGGTTATTTTTGGCACTCAGGGACAGCTAAAAAGCCGCCGAGGAAGAGGAATGCAGGAGGGGCGTATATGTGTGTGTGTGTGATTGTGGGTCAGATGCGGAGAGGACATTTGACAGAAAGAAAGATGCTGTGTGGAACAGGAAGCATTGCAGGAATCATGGTTATTTTGTTAAAAGCAAACCCAGAAGATTCTTTTCTTCGCTTCTTATTCTGCCTTCATTTGGCACACATGAGTGGTTTTGCTGCAGTGTTGAGCTCGGCTTCTCTTTCTCTTTCACACACACACACACGGGATGTGGACGCCCCATGCTGAGGACTTTCTGACCTCATTTGAATGCTGGGATTTTGCTGATCTCTCTCACAATAACCCCCCCCCCACCCTTTAGTTTAATACCCTGCGCTATTCACACTCCCACAATGACACAACACACATTGCTGCTTGAGATAATATGAGAAACAATTGAGGTGTGTCTAAACAGTGATGTTTCCATCAGCTTTATGTGTACACAAAAAAAACATCCAAAGGGATTTTTTGTGCCATACCTTCTGTCATTTCACATGAAAACTGATACCCTATAAGTTTTGCTTCTAGTGAAATAGGTTGTTTTTAACACATTTCCATTATGAATTTCTTCTATATTGAAAAGTCTATGCATATTTTTTTTCATTTGGCTACCCTGCCATTTACATCGCCTGCGGCACCTGATGTAGAAATTCATCACTGGCCTTTTAAATTCGTCCATTGTCCATTTCCCATCTAATTTAAACAGCATGTTAATTTGCAATGACTTGTAAAGGTTCTGCTCTCATTCCCATTCCAGGCTGTCCTGCTTTTTTGCGCTTTTTGTACATAAGAGAGAAATGAAACCAAGGATTATGTGTAACTGTGATATAGGGAAAAAAGGATGTGACAAACTCAAATGCTAAAGGGTTTGTTAATATAACTGATAATTGCAGTTTGATGAAATCATAAATCTGCCTGAGAAAGACTTGTCAGGACAGAAGGATAGAAAGAGAGGAGGGACTATTCTCTTCTCCTCTGTGGCCTGCTCTTCAACTGAAATGGTCTCCTGCTGTGTTGAACATTACCGCCATCCATAATGTATTCACTTCTAACTTACTTAGGCAGAGGAAAGGACAGACCTACTCCTACCCTCTTCTTAATTTCTACCAAGCCTTTACTCCGTGCTCCAACACTTTTCTTTTCTCTTCTATTATTCATGCATGACCAACATTGTCACCAAGATCAGAGCCATTTTTCTTTCTTCATATCTGAACCCTATGAGTGCACTTAATCCCACTGGCCAAGAGTGCAAAAGTACATCACCACACTGGCTTCAGCAATCAGGGCTGACTCTGGACTTGAAAGTGCTGCGTTAACTAAACACCATGTTTCTCACATTCAGAAAATGATCCAAATTTAGGACTCTTTTCCTCTTTCATACAGGAATTGCTCCACTGACTGCCTGGTGTGGTTTTTAAAAAGAGACAAATATATAAGATAAATCCATAGGGTTAGTTTTCATTTTTCAAAACTGCAAGCAAAAATGGTAGGAGTGCACCAAGTACCATGAAGGCCAGTCACATAAACATACACACACACACTTTCTCATTATCGCTCACACACAAAGGGTCAGAGTGTAATAAACTCATCACTAATGGAGTGGTCAGGTACAGTCTCTTGATGAATTCTGCATATCCACTGAGCAATCAGCAATAGAAACAAAAAAAAATTTATGTTTCACTTATGTTCATCCATTGCTATGGCTGGTCCCACCCTTCTCGTCCATGGACTGGATGGTGGTAAATAACCTTTGGGGGTTGATCCAATGAATAAGAAATGGGAAAAAGGATGTTAGGCAGAGTTTGGTTCCCTTCCTCCCCTGACATCATTCACTGGACCCTATTTTCCTTTATTATCCAGATGAACTACAATTAAACACCACCTTGTCTCCTCTTTAACCCCCACTCAGTACAGGCTGCTTAACATAAGGGTTCTCCAACAGGTAGCGATAGTTCTCATATTTATCTAACATGTACTTGGGAGCATACATGTGCTCTTTAGGGTCCGTGGGAGGGTATTCCTGCACAGAGCCATCAAACCAACCCCCAGTCCGGATCAGCTCACGAATGTAGTTAAGATCCCGCTTGTCCTCATAGTCACCCCAACGGGGGAAATCACCATTCTGGGCAGATACAAGTTTAAAGTAGATGCCCTCAGGTGTGAAGCACCAGGAGCAGTGCCACCCGGCAAAGTGGAACGGGCTTCCAACTGCCCACTGCACCAGGATGTGCCCTGTGTCATTCTCATATTTACGAAAATTAGGCATGGTGTAGTACTCACGCCGGCGCAAGCGGATGCCGTCATTTTCATAGACCTCCTTCAGCATCCCCACTGTGCATCCTGAAACCACTTCAAGGGAGCCAAACTGCTTCCAGAAAAAGCCATAGAGTGATTTGCGCATGTGAATGGCAAAAGGCTCAGTCCAGCCATCGAACAACTTGAGGAACAGAATGCCTTCTCGGGCTGGGATCTCGTCAGCATCATTGATGAGGAAAACATCATCAGGTCGTGCACCCTGCACTCGAGCCATGCCATTCCGTGTAAGGAAAGTGCGCAAGTAGTCATCGGCAATCCAGCCATCCTGCCGGCCACCTTCAGGAAAGTGGTCCAGAAATACATAAAGGATCTTATGTCGCATGTAGTCGTAAGTGCCATTGAGCAGCAGATGCAGGAAGCTCAGTGGGCGCCTCTCTCCGTATGCTGTGAAGTTGGACTCGCATACTAGGAAGAGGTCAACAGCATCAATGAGCTCGTGGAAGCGGGCATGGAGAAGGTCAAACTCATGGTTGATGTTAATGGCATTAATGATGCGTCGTGGCTTCTCACGAGGTGTCAGTCTCTCTTTCGTCGGCAGGTTTGAGTGGTACACCATTGTAGGCACTCCACAGTAGGGACCATGCCAACCAGAACGACATACACACTTTACAAGACGCTTTCCACGTCTAGGCTTCACTCGGGTGGGACTGGAATCTTCCACCAATTTTGTTTGAGCATTGGAGTCCTCTGCAACTTGCAAGATGTTCCTATGAAGAACCCCAGCCACTGTAGGCTTACCTTTGCCTGCCCCAGAATCATCTCTTGGGGGCACTATCTCTGTCCCCTGCCGAAAACACCGAGCGCCAGCTTTGGTGCGGACAAAGTAGGGTTTGCTGTCCTCCGGGAGATTGAATGGGCGCTTGTGTAAGTCACCTAGAAACATGATGGGGTCTGGAGTCGATGTGCGCTGAAGTTCCTGCTTCTTTACTACCACACTGGGAGCATTTGATCTCACAAGGTCCATTCCCTGGCCCACTGCACTACTTGGTTGCCACATGATCAACTTCATGTCTTCCTTCTGCTCTCATTCCACAAAGACAATAAAAAAGTAAAGATGTGGTCAAAGTTTGAAACACAGGTTTAAATTATACTATATGGTTAAAACTATATGGACACTTGACCAGGTTGATGTGGATGAACTTGAATGGCCTGCACAGTACCCTGACCACAGACTGCACTCCAAGCCTTCTTGTCTGTTATCACTCAGTATAGCTACATTTTAAAAGCTAGTGGAAAGCTTTTCCAGGAGAATGGAGGCTGTAATCGCAGCTAAGGGAGGACCATATTAATGCACATAAGGGTGTGATGGTCAGGTGTCCATAATACATTTATTCATAAAGTGTTTATACAGTATATTTCACACATATAAAGACTTTTGGACACCACAGTAATATACAAAAGCAACAGTCTGCTTTACCTCAGGGTCTATATCTCTGAGTTGTGGTTCCTCCGGTCTCACCCAAGGCTGTGGTGCTCTGGGTTCTTCAGCCATGTTCACTTCCACTCCTGCACCCATGCCTCCGGTTTCTTCCTGAGCCCGGTGCCTGGTCTCTGAAGGTCTAAGTACTGGTGGGGGTCCCTCTTCAGGAGAGGCACTGGACAGTGGAGTGGCTTTCTCTTTCCAGAAAAATCCAGTCACCATTATAAAGGACTTGATGTTTGGGTAGGGTGCTGTAAGTTCCCGTAGAAGAGACACGTAATGCAGGGCCTTGTAATAGTGCAGGAATGAAATGACACACAGCCCTATGGTGCAAAGCAAAAACACTCTGTGACGTCGCATTTTCATCCTGTAAATATAAAGGGGGGGGGTGAGAAAAAAGAAAACATCATTAGAAATATTGGGATTTTATATTGGGTTTTTTTTTCATGTATTTTATTCAGATTAAATGCACATAAATCTAAGGATAGATAGACCACACAGCATCTGTTTTATGGTGGAGGTCAGGTTAGTTTAATGCAGGACCCTCTCCCATCATTTAAGGTCATCTCACTTGCTCCCAGCATCTCATTCATCTTTATGTTCTGTATTGATTGCAGTCCACCTTAAGCAGGAAAACCAGACAGAAGCAGAGACACCCAATCTGGCTGAAATAGCATCTGATACACAGGCTGAATGTCAAATTGTTCTGGCCTAGTGCCCATGGCCCTCCATTTTGTAGCTAAATCTAGAAAGGTCATATTTTTCATAGCTGGGTCTGCCACAAGAATAGAAAACAGTTATGAAAGAGAACACTCTAAAGGAAAAAACTTCACATAGTCTGATGATGAGAAGGAAGCCATTGAGGCTCTGACGTGACCCTTGTCAAAGAGACTTCTAGCATGTCTTCAACTGTACAAGCTGTGTGCATGGTGGGAAAAAAAGTGAAAGGACAAAAAGCGAAAGAGAGTGCGTATTTAGTTTTATTCACTTCTTTCTGCAGGTCTGATTTCCTGTTTCTCTGTGTTTTAATCCTTTTCTATTCCCACTTGCCTATTCTTCTTTTCCAGGCCTGCATGCCCTATCTTTTTTTCCTGCTTTCCTTCCGCTTCTCTCCTCATACAGAGTAGCAGCAGGGAAGGTGGTTAAGTGCTTGGAGAGAGTGTGACAGGAAAGAAAGAACAAACGTGACTGTATAAATAAAAGGCTTCTTCTTCCTCTAAACATTACGGTTACTGGGCACTCAGAAAGAAAGCTATTAGCATCTTTTTTAAATGCACAGCTGCAAAAAGCAAGACAATGGAATAGGGTTTAAGTAATTGCTAATGAAGTTGGTGCAGAAATTAACAAGTGCTGCAGAGATGAGCTCATTTTTGTGAAATGGTGACACTGTCTTTTTGGAAAGGCAGCTTTGAAAGCCTTGAAATGCGATGGTTCTCTTCTCTACTCCACTCCTATTGGAGTATTCTGAGCTGTGCAAAGAAGTTGGTATGAACCTTTTTCTTACTTCTTATCAGTTTCAGTATGTGTCTGTTCACAAGGCACAGCCTAGCACATAAACGGCATCTGGGTGCTTGCTTGCTTCATCATGCCTGGAATGAGTTATTTGGCTAAGTACCAAACATTAACATACATTATTGCATTACTCCTGCTTTGCTATTTCTAAGCAGAAACTGCAAAATATTCTGTTCTCTTCCACTGGCTCATTTTCCAAATTTACAGATTTTCAGGGTAAACCTCAGCTCATCCGTTTTTACTCCACCAACATGATGACATTCTCACACATCTGGTTTCTCCTGTCTATCAAAGTTCGCCTACATAAAGTCTGCCCGAAGCGACTGTACACACTACCAGAAGCAAATTCACATCCTTTTCCCTTCAGCAACATTTTTCATTTTCTCTTTTAGAAACCAGAGACTGTAGCACATGCTGCTTTCTTGCAGAGGATCATCTTTCCAAAGTCTGCAAATCTGCAGGGTTAAAGTTCATCTTGATGAACTCAATACCTCTTGGATCCTTTTCCATTCAAGTGAACTGTTTTTTTTTCCACCAGGCAACTTTTATTTCCTTAGCCACGCTCATCTGGGTTCTGTCTTGTTTTGTTTTCTTTCTTAAGAATGATAAGGTGGCAGCTGTGGTAGTAATTCAGACAAGACGAGTGCTATGCAAGATAGGAAAACATTCACTGCCAAAAACATCTTAGCAAGTGAAATTTTTTTGAGGGTGGGCAAATTTATATCGTTATGTCTTTGAGAGATCACATGGTCAAATCCTGACAATGCCATAGCCATCAACAACCAGGGGGCCAAGAGAGCAATTGTCTGCAATTAGGTGATAACATTGGTAATAACAAAGTTCTAGCAGGAAAAAAAGTACAATAAAAAACATAAAATTACCATTAGCATGTGGCCAAGATGGCATTTTTTCCCTGAGACCTCCAAGCAACAGTAAGAAAGCAGCGAGGCAAACATATGATGTAACCACTACTTAATCATAAGGACCTTTTTTTTCCCTGTTTTTTCCATTCGAAGAGTATTTTTATTGGCTTACAAGGCTGAGGTTCATCAGTTCCCATGCCAAAGTTTGACTAGAGGTTGGTAAGATGAGGAAAATAACCTTTATCAAATGTGTGCCTTTGACATCCGTTGTCCTTTCCCCTTCAGTGAATTAGTTTTTCTGCCAGGTGATTTATAAGTATTTCGACTGACTGCTACTTATCTGAAAAAGAGGGAAGGTGTATTGTAGTTTTTGGGCATCGGGGTCAAAATTCATAAAAGCTACAGCTGACATGTATATGTTTATGGTCTTCCCCTGT
>JAOVVG010000011.1:4013965-4024461 GCA_028566375.1 Leptodoras nelsoni
CACGGGGAGGACATGCAGACTCCACACAGAAAGGATCCAGACCGCCCCACCCGGGGATCAAACCCGGGACCTTCTTGATGTGAGACGACAGTGCTAGCCACCGAGCCACCGTGTCACCCTGCTAGGTATTTTGCATAGACTTACTCATTGTATAAGTCATTGTATATTACCAATCTGTTCCAGTTTTAGTGTCTTTACTCATTGGCCATACTGTAAGATAAGCATTGAGTTACTCACTGCAATCTATCCACTGCTGCATACAATTTTGTCACCATTTCAGATCATTTGTTGCTAACAAACTTCTTAAAATTGATTCTTTTGGATTTTTGTAGAACTCAATGCAACAGCACCACCGACATTGTATGAAAACAGTGCAAAGAACCGAGATTGGCTGATTTCTTTCTAGACCACCCTGTAGATTCATGCAGCCTGTCAGTGACAGTCGGGTCAGGCAATTACTCAGAACGACATGCCCCTAGATTTGATCTCCTTTTGGGCCGATGTGGTTCAGATCATTTCATCTACAATATTTTCATAGGAGAAAGTGAAAGTAGATGGAGTAAGCGTATATTGTATAGTCCAATCAAAGTACAAATGAAACGAAATGTTTAGTGTTGTTGGAATTAATTAGCTAATTAATTAATTTAGTTAATCATCCATGATTTTCATAGATCAACAGCTAAAAACATCCTTTCCCCCAATGTACCATGTAACATAGTCGCCTTACTTTTTACTGGCACTTTCATACTGGTTAAAAATGTTATGTTTGTAATGCAGAAATGAACTCAGTCACATTACAGACTTGAAACATAAAAAAAAAAAAAACAGAAGGGGTGAATGCTATCACGTGCTTCCTCTGAGACTCGTGAAGCCAACCAACCGCATCTTTTCAAACTGCTGCTCATGCTGCACCACAGGGTGGTGTAACACTCTCAAAACAAAATGCTACTCACCCCCTTCTACATTCAAAAGCTCAGACAGCCCTCTGATTGGTAAGTGCTGCTGTGACTGACTGATCTCTCCCTGACAGCAGGACCAGTTTCGTTTTACTGGACTACGGGATTCGAACATGTCTCCAGACGATTGCAAAAGATGATTTCTGTCTTTAGCTAGGAGTGTGTAATAGTTTGCCCCATGTTATTATTATTATGGCATTGTATTGGAGAGTTTCATTTTTGTTCTATAATATATAATATAGGTTTACGTTTTAGTGTGTGGCATGATCATATGACTGGTGCTGGTACAGGTGAATTACGCTGTATTAGATATTAAACAATTGAAATGCCACAGCTGAAATCCGGCCAGTAGTAATCATGCGGTCAGAAATGAAGAAATGGTTAGTGTGCATAAGGAAAGAAAACAACAAACTTCAGTAGTCTCTGTAGTCTAAAATAAACCAGGAGGGTAGGAGCATCCTCTTTTGCCTCAGCTGTTGATTTTCCTCCCCTTGGACACAATTAGGCTGCTGTAGAGAGCCAAGGTAAGGACTTAGAAGTGTATGAAGTGCATGCTCAAGTGTCTTACATCCTGGATTAAACGTGACCAAGGTGCGCATCACAGCATCCTGTGCTGTCATTCTGCACGCGCCCTGATCAACACAGCATCCATAGATCCATCCTCAGACAAGAGCAGCCTGGATGTAATAACAGGCTCCCCGTCTAACAAGTCACCTTGACAGGCTTCGTGCATGCACTAACGCGTTAACGCAATGAAGCACCAGGCTGCCAAGGCATGCGATGCGTAAACACTGCGAGTGCCGAGCGCGCGACTTCCTTCACGCACTGGCCATCAGCATTATTTTGTTTTGGAGGAAATTGTTAATAAAGCTCGCGCACTCACCCAGGAAACCAGGCGCAGGATGGTGTGAGGCTGCTGGAGGAACGTGAGGGGGTCGAAAGCTCCTCCGGCCCTGCCCGCTCCGTACGCCGTGCCCTCCATCTTCCACGCGACAGAGATAGACTCGGGATCGCACTCGCACTCGCGCTCGCGTGAACGCGCAGGCGCGCCTTCCAGCGCGCGACAGTTATTGTGAGCGCGCATTTCTTATAATAAAAATTTCATTCAGCTCACTGATTACTGGATGTTCAAAGTATTTAATACCTGACCTCTATTTAATATCTGACTTCATTTAGCCAGAGGGATATTTTTATTTGTTATTTTAAATGTTATTACATTAAAATATTTACATTTTTTTACTTAAATTGTCAATAATTTTAAATTATTGAGCAAATAAATATATGTAGATTTTTTTTTAACAATTTACAAAATCATTTAGGCGTATTTTTTTTAAACAATGCAAGCTATTTTGCATAAAGAAAAGCTTTTTTAAAAAAGAAAAAGGGAATTAGATGCGTTAAAAATAAAAACAAATACTATCTAACTAACTAACTAACTAATTGGCTAGCTAAATAAATAAATACATTAATTAATTAATCAAGCTTCATCCATCACTGATTTCCTCAGTTCCAGCATATAAAACATTTTTAAACCTAGCTTTTATTATTTCTCTTACTTTTACTGCCACCTTACCTTCATTTTTATCTTATTCTAATTATTGTGCTTTTGTCTTTTTACTTATTTTATATGTTATATATTTTTTCTTCTTGCGGTTACTGCAATTAAATATTATTTTTGACCAGTTTTTTTATTATATATTTTAATTTACTTTTTGTTCCTTTATTTCTTTTTAAATTCACATTTTGAATCCATTTGAGCTTATTTTTAAATAATGTATGAATTTTTCCAAACATAGATTCTTATATACAGTTATATACATATTATGAAATAGTTTGTTTTTGACACTAGATGTTCAGGATCTTACAGTCCTTTGAGCTCCTCCAGTCATTCATTAAAAAAGGACACTGAATAGACGACATAATTTATACATTGTGCTTCAGAAAAAACATTCTATAAATAAATTATATAAATAAAATTAGGCGCAATTCTAATAATTTTGGTAGTTTTAAAAAAGTACGACTCCTTGTGGTGAAGATCAGTACTGCAACTCAAAGCCACGGTCGACGCGCGTGTATTGCGTCAGCGGACCAGACAACCAATCATATTATAGGAGCTGTCCGCGTGCTGTAGTTTGCACCAATGGAAACCGTTACATTTCAGTTACTAAGCAACGCACTAGCGTGCAGCTGTAGTAGTCAGGAAGTGGGAAAGGAAAACAACTCTGTGCGAACGAACTCAGAGTTCAGCTTTAAGAATAATCTAGTTTTAGATTTAACTGACTTGCGGTTTATTATAAATCAGATTTGCGCCATGGTGAAATTACGAGCCAGGTGTATTCTTGTGGGTAAGAAGAGTTTGAGCTTCATGAACTACTTCTACATCATTTCGCCATTGAGTTTGGTTTTGAAACGTTAGAGGCTTTTGTTTTCCAGTGACACTTTAGTTGGATAATTATCACAAATGTTTGCAACTTGATTTTTGGAATACAGTTTTAAAGTGTAAGGAAAGCATTCATGCATGGGGCGTGCTGTAATAGGAAACTAATCAACGACGGGGTGGTGATGTGGCCCAACCGGAAGTACTTATTATACTCATTATATCTTGTAGAACATTGACAAGACAAGTGGCAGAGATTTCCCTCTTATTCGACGCCGATTTGCCAGTGATTACAGGCATATTTATTACTTAAAGGTCTTATCAGATCAGTTCATCATTTCTTCCTGTGTGTGTAGGAGATGCAGCGGTAGGGAAGAGCACCCTGTCTCAGATGTTCTGCAGCGACGGTTCCCACTTCCAGAAGAACTACAGCATGGTGAGATCAGTCAGCATCCTTCCGTAAACCCCACACAGGCAGCACAACGCTGACCTCAGGATTAACAACAATTTAGGACTTCTGTAAGCACTTACAGATGATCTGAAACAAACATAATCACATCTGAATGCTTCAGATAATCCGACTAATAAAGAAAACAAAAGATAAAGACAAGATGAGTAAGCACAAAATGCAGCTTTTAAATGATTGTTGAATATAAAGATTTATTAAAAATCCAGAGTTCGCTAGCTCGAATTCGGGTGATGATATAGCTGCCTGTAGCCGGGAGCCAAGGGAGCAAGATCGGCCTTGCTCTCAGGGAGCATAGGCTCTCTCCCATGTCGATTACAGTGACGCTGTCCAGTCATGGGCATCTGTGAGCTCATGTATACAGAAGGTGGATGGGATCGCTTTCCTCCAAGTGCGTTACACCGCTCCCGGACGTTGCACGAGCAGCAGATTGAAAAGAGGCGGCGGCTTGCGTCATGTAGTTTGGAGGAAGCATTAGCTTCGCCCTCCCTGCTTGTCGTGTGACATGGGGGGAAGTTCAGATGGGTGTGAAAAAGTAATTGCCGCCCTTATTGGGTTCAGTTTCTCTAACCACATCCAGGCATGATTACTGCTGACCTGTTAAATCTCAACATCAATTAAATAGAAGCTGTCTGGCAATGTGAAGCAGGATAGAAGGTCTCAGGTCTCATGATGCCACATTCTAAAGAGATCTGATTACAGATGCGAAACAAAATTGCTGAAATCTACCAGTCTGGAAAGGGTTACGAAGCCATTGCTAAGAACCTCAGTGAACCACAAGGAGAATCGTTATCCACAAATGGAGAAAACTTGGAACGGTGGTGAACCTTCCCAGGACTGGCAAGCCTACTATCCAGCCTACTAACCTCCTAACCACAAAGAGCACATCAACAACTCATCCATGAGGTCAGAACCCAGACAAACATCCTTTAGGCCTCACTTGCCTCAGTTAAAAATGAACCACAAGACGTTTGGGATAATGTTCTATGGACTGATGAGTCCAGACTAGAACTATTTGGAAGACATGGCTCTTGTAAATTAACACCGCATTCCACTGTAAGAACATCATACCTAAAGTCAGACATGGTGGTGGAAGTGTGATGTTCTGAGGCTGCTTTGCTTCTGTCGGACCTTGATGACTTTTCATAACCAATGGAACCATGAATTCTACTTTCTATCAGACAATCCTGAAGGAGAACGTCCACCAATTAGTTTGTGCCCTAAAGCTCAAGTGCAGTTGGGTTATACAGCAGAACAATGATCTAAAGCACACAAACTATTCCTTTTGCACATGAGTGATAAGATTTAAATAAATCTTGATCTCATTTAAATATGATTAAATAAGATTAGCAAATTTAGAAGAAATTGGGAAGGGGTGAATACTTTTCTATGGCATTATCATTAATAGTAGGTTGGTATAGGTGTCATAAAGCTCTTCTGTGTTGTTTTGTGGAAAGCACAGAAACCAACGATCAGAGTTGCCAGATCTGTGGGACAAAAACAGTTTAAATAAATATGTAAATACTTTACATGGTTTTTAAATTTCAACATCGTGATCATCATTCCAAAATGTATTCTAATATTTACATGCTGAGAAATGGATTAAGAGTTGCATTGTTAAGATGTGTTGTTGAAATGTGGGTCTGCGATGGTCAGTTTGGTAAAGGATGTTGCTATGATTAAATCATAGAAAAAAAAAAAAAAAAGAATTTATATGGTCATTTAAATTTTTTATGCGGGGTTCTCAGTTTTGCTTTCAGTCCAAGTTGAGGAACTGCAGTCCTACAGCTAGATGTCACTCATTGCTCTCAGTGGCAAATACCATAAGTACCATAAGTACCATTTTCTGTTAAATGAAGCTTCAAGTGAATGAACAAATTACAGATTTCAACAAATTACAGTTTTCCTTGCATTGTAAAGAAGTGTCCCAACTTTTCTGGAAATGGGGTTTGTAATTGGCAACATACCGGCCCAGCATGAAGAAGCCGCCATTAAAGTGTTTTATTCCTTTTACGCCACTGCAATTAAACTTTTGTTACTTATTAATGAGCAACATGCTTATTTGAACTATTTTTTAATTACGGCGTTGTCCTGAAACATGTTCATTCCGTTAAAATCGCTTCTGTTGTAGCGGCTATAAACAGTCGTTCTTTCGTCCTTTCCCTTTCATTTTTCTAGCGCTTAAAGTTAATAAAATGAAATGAAAAAGAAAACAAATTAAAAGAGCTTGTCCTGTTACCGAGAAACTGTAACACTGTTACACTAAGACTTTCATGGGGTGGAAAATGTATGGACGCTTCCTGTAAAACAAACATATCCGAACAGAAAGCGTCACTGCAACATCAAGTAATATCAGTCTTTCTTTTGTCTGTTTATTCTAAACTGTTTATTCTTAATCAGATCCAAGAGTTAAAGCATGAAATGGTATAATTATGTATAAATGTTCATATCTAGCACTTATGCTTATGCCCACTTGCCCGAGTCGACCGTGTTCAAGTACAGGAAGTCAGAACACCACTGATTGAGACACAAATGAGACAGATGTGATCATAAATGGTATTGCACTACTGTTGATGCACTGAGCAGACTTCTTGAATTTTGGCGGCAGGGTTCCGACATCACAGCAGGCATTCCGGTTAAAAGTTCAAAGTTCTCAGGTCAAATGGAATGCCCCATTAGACGTCTGTCATATGTAAGTTTCCCAGATTGCACAGATTTTCTTGTCTGCGAAACAAAGTCGCTGAAATCTACCAGTCTGGAAAGGGTTACAAAGCCATATCTAAGAATCTCACTGAACCACAGGGAGAACCGTTATTCACAAATGGAGAAAACCTGGAACGGTGGTGAACCTTCCCAGGACTGGCCAGCCTACTAACCATTCACAAAGAGTTCATCAACAACTCATCCATGAGGTCAGAACCCAAACAAACATCCTTTAGGCCTCACTTGCCTCAGTTAAAGGTCAAAATACCTGATTCTATAAAACATCTAAATGACCCACAAGTTTTTTGGGATAATGTTCTATGGACTGATGAGTCCAAACTAGAACTATTTGGAAGACATGGCTCTTGTAAATTAACACCGCATTCCACTGTAAGAACATCATACCTAAAGTCAGAGATGGTGGTGGTAGTGTGATGTTCTGGGGCTGCTTTGCTTCTGCCGGACCTTGATAACTTTTCATAACCGATGGACCCATGAATTCTACTTTCTATCAGGCAATCCTGAAGGAGAACGCCCGCCAATCGGTGCACTACTGTTGATACACAGAGCAGCCTTCTTGAATTTTGGCGGCAGGGTTGATAAGGTTCCTCCGGTTTTCTCTGTCTTACAAAGTCTTTTCACCCTGTTAGTCCCTTCTTGCAGGTTGCGACTCAAACGGATTTGTCAACAGATCTAGGAGACTAGAGTAGCTCCAGCTCTCTACTAACCCATTTTAGTGGCTCTAATGACTTAGCGCACAGGTCTTATGTGGCTGAAGAAAGTCAATTGAGTTCTATTGAATGGAGATGAAGCGATTTGAATACAGAAGAGAGGGACGCAGAAGCGCCGGTGCACACAGCTGCCTGCATCAGCATGCTGCACGGCTACAGGTGACAGGAACGTCAATAATTTATACAACCACTGCAGTAATTGGGTACTGTGTGTGTGTGTGTGTGTGTGTGTGTGTGTGTGAGGTCGTAGTATTAGAGAGAGATTTGCAGGCGTAGGAATAGTGCCAACGTGCTCAGCATGATAAAGGTAAAGTATTGTGTTTCACAGACAGAGAGGTATAAGGAGAGAATGCTTGTACAGGTCAAATAAGTGAACCAGACAACACTAAAGACCATTAAATATGACACATGCGGACCGATCGATTGATCGACAGACAGCACGTAGGCAGGATTTGAAGGGCACGCCATAAACGATGGCATTCATGGAAAATGTCGGCAGGCTTGTTAGCGAAGCTGGGATGGGCCGTGTTTACGAGCAACGAGCTCTCATTGGCATTCCAGGGTGTGTGTGTGTGCAGTTGTTGCCTCTGCCAGCCGGCACATCTTTCCAGGATCATGGTTTATCTCCTTCTCGCTGGATTCGTCCACGGATTTGTTTAAGACTGAACAGAAAGTTAATACGACCAGGCCCTTAGAACAAGTTCAGTCAAACATATCAAATGCGTTGTAATAAATGTCAGATCATTCATATCTCTTTCACACACAAAGTCTACCACAGGGCAACCGCTTTACTCCGTGTGTTCTGGGTGGCGGTTCATTCTCGGCTCAGCAGAGACTTAAGATGCAGTCCTTTATCCGAACATCCTGTCCAATAGCATCCTGGATCCTGTGGTCCGAATGCTAAAGGATCATAAACACAAATACTGCCTGGGAAAAGATATCTAGTCTCTAAAAATACACCTGCAACAACGTCTAATAAATTGAGTAGAAGAAGAAATACAGACTCAGGGTTTATACAAGGTTGGTGTACCTAATAAATTGGGAACGCAGTGTAGACATGTGGAGCTTTACTTTTCTACGACAGTATGAATGTGTTTGTGCTGCAGACTGCTGGTGTGGAGCTGCTGGTGAGGTCTGTGAACATTCCAGAGACCAGTGACAGCGTGGTGAGACACACTCGGTCACTCATTCATTCACTCACTCTTTTACCCGTTCATTCATTCACTCATGCACTCCCTTACACTCACACACTTACTTCATTAATGAACTTCCACACAAACGTATTTAATCACTCGCTCACTCGTTCACTTTCATTTATTCACCCTTTCACTTGTTCATTCAGTCACTCATCCATTGACTGAATCACTCAGTTACTTATTCCCATTCTCAATCACTCAGTTAATTAAGTTATACATTCACATATTCACTCACTCCCTCACTCGCTCAGTTAATTACCTTCCAACCAAGCTCACTTATTTAACCATTCACTCATTCATTCAACCACTCACTCATTCACTCACTCACTTGGATAAATTCCAAGCTCACCTATTTAATTTTTCACTCACTCACTTATTCACTCACTCATTCACTCCATTAATTAACTTCCACATGCACATATTTATTCATGCACTCACTCACTCATTTACTTGCTCAATTCACTTCTGTAGTCACTCACTCACTCCATTAATTAACTTCCTCACTTATTTATTTATTTAATCACTCATTCACTTCCATTCACATAGTCACACACTCACCCATATACTCATTCACTCACTCAGTTAACTTCCACAGTCACTCAGTTAAATACACTCTATACTCACTTATTTACTCACTCATTCACTCTCTCACTCACTCAATCCCTTTTTTAACTTACACACACTTATTTATTCACTCACTTCATTAATTAACTCCCACATGCACATATTCACTCACTCCCTCACTCCCTCACTCACTCCCTTATTTACCTTCCACACACACTTATTTAATCTCACACTTCATTAATTAACTCCCACATACACATATTCACTCACTCACTCACTCACTCACTCAGTTAACTTCCATAGTCAGTTAATTAAACTCTACATTCACTTGTTCTCACATTCACTTGCTCACTCACTTATTCACTCAGTAAATTAATTTCTACACTTAGTCACTCCATGGATTAACTTCCACATGCACATATTTAATCACTTACTCACTCACTCAACTTCTACACAGTTAATTAAACTCACTTATGTGTCACTCACTCACTTACTCATTCATTTCCATTCACATATTCACAAACTCACTCCCTCACTCACTCATACACTCACTATTATTTAACTTCCACACAGTTAATTAAACTCCACACTCACTAATGTAATCACTCATTCACTCACTTACTCATTCACTTCCATTCACATATTCACAAACTCACTCATACACTCAAATCATTTCTGTCTTTTGTCTCTCAGGAGCTGTACATCTATGATTCTGCAGGACGGGAGACCTTTGTGGAGTCATGTCAGAAAATGGTGATACTCTTTTTCCTACATAAAAAAACCATATAGATTATCACTATGAACATCATGCTTCTTTTTCTCTCTCTCTCTTTCAGTCTGTCTCTCTCTCTCTCTCTGCTTCTACAGTGAATAATTTTGAGAATTTGCTTTACTACATCATACCTAATCTGCATAAAATGGAGGAACTCTTCATTCAAATGCCGCATGTCATTCCGATGACTGTCACTGCCCCTGGAAACGTAGCTCTGTGTCATGGACTTACATAAGAAAGAAATGGTGGCTAGTCTGAACGCAGTGTGGGTGTTCTATATCTGAAACACTGATTGCTGCCCTGTGCAGCAGTTTCATGTTCTCTCTGCTCCAGTACACCTGATTAAACTCGGGAAAGGTTCAGTAATTAGCCGCTGTGTTAGAACAGAGGAAACAGCAAATTGCACAGGGCTTTGGGTCTACAGAAACACTCACACTAGAACCACTAATTTAAGAAACATCTCAAAATTGGAGTCTAGCGGGGGTTGGCGGGAGCAGAACCTTTTCCCACACTATAATAAATTCCCTAGCCCTATTAGTTAAGAGCTTTACTCTCACTGCTCCACTGGGGTAATTGCGTGTATTTGCTGAACGTGTGTGTTTTTGTTCGTCAGTGGAACCGGTGCTGTGTAGTATATATATACTGTGTGTGTGTACTGTATGTATGTATGTATGTATATATATATAAATATATATATATATATATATATATATATATATATATATAAACAG
>JAOVVG010000011.1:4358277-4370169 GCA_028566375.1 Leptodoras nelsoni
ACTGCATCAGCAAGGGCTCTCCCAGACAAAGATTTCAAAGCAGACTGGGGTTTCAAGATGTTCTGTTCAAGCTGTTTGTCCTTCAAAATCAGATGTCCAGCAGCACCATCAGCTCAGAACTGGCAGAAACCTGTGGGACCCAGGTACATGCATCTACTGTCCGGAGAAGTCTGGCCAGAAGTGGTCTTCATGGAAGAGTTCGGTCAAAAAGCCACACCTCTGACATGGAAACAAGACCAAGTGACTCAACTATGCACAAAAACAGAGGAACTGGGGTGCAGAAAAACAGATTCAGCTGTAGCAGAAGGCAGTTGGCCACCGAAGGGCTAGAGATTGGTACGATAACAAGACGAACAAGAAGTCCTTGAAGTGATGGTATGGCCCCCACAGAGCCCTGATCTCAACATCATCGAATCTGTCTGGGATTACATGAAAAGGATTTGAGAAATCCTACATCCACAGAAGAGCTACCAGACCACCAGCCAAGCTCCTTCAAAAACTGTGTGCAAGTGTACATAGAAGAATCGATGCTGTTTGAAGGCAAAGGGTGGTCACACCAAATATTGATTTGATTTAGATTTCTCTTCTGTCCATTCACTACAGTTTGTTAATTGATGAAAATAAACTATTAACACTTTCATTTTCGAAAGCATTCTTAGTTTACAGCATTTTTCACACCTGCCTAAACCTTTTGCACAGTACTGTATATATGACAATAATCTGTATCATTTGTGTTCAAAGTTCTTTGTTTTTTGTTTTTTTCCCATGGTTTGTAGATGACCAGGGCATGTTCAGTATGTGTAATGTGTTTGTTAAATGCAGGAACCATTTTTTTTTACATCAGGGAACATAATTAAATTCAACAATAGATTTTCTGTAGACTGAGAACAAAATCATATTTTATATTTGTTTAAACATAGAAAGGGTGTCACAGATTTGCCGAATATATTTCTGTGGGAAAATGCTATTATTTAAAAAGAAGGTTTTGCTAGAACAAAGAGCAATCTTTTCTCCTACGGTTTGCGTGGAAGGTAATGGATTATTGTGTGTGCTATATATTTTATGCAGTAATTTCTACTGATTTGTATTAAGGGAACCAGATATTAACTTTGTAATAAAATAAAATCCCTTTTATTCACTCCTAAGCCCGCAGAAGTCATTTCACACATTTCTGTGTGCAGTTTGCAAATAATTTCCTGAGTAATATATCAGTACTGGGATAATGATCAAATTCGGTGAGGGATTTTTATTTACTTGGCATGAGTTCTTTGAGATTCACATGCTGCTGGTTATTCATAAGCACGATGACTATGATTATTAGCATCATGTTAGATAAAGATTAAACAAAGTTGCATATTTATGGCAGAAAATAACTTTTGTGTACATGTGTGTGTAATTATGAATGTGTTTATGTGTATGCGCAGGTATGAGGATATTGGTTAACCTACTCCTGGACACCCTACCCATGCTGGGCAACGTGCTCCTGCTCTGCTTCTTTGTCTTCTTCATCTTTGGCATCATTGGTGTGCAGCTGTGGGCGGGGCTTCTGCGTAATCGCTGCTATCCAGATAAGAATTTTACCCTGTGAGTCTCTTTTACCTTTCATCTCTGACCTGGGCTATGCATCATCAGTATCATCATAACAAATTAAAACAGATACTTGCTTTGTGATTGGATATGATCTGATATGATTAAGGTTAGTGTTTTTTTTCTTCTTTGACCTTTTTTTTTCTTCAGCTTGTAGTCTATTCCAAGGGATTTTAATGCATGATAGAATGGAATGGACAGATGGACTTCTTCAGAAGCGTTTTATTATTTATTTCAATCCATTTAAACAGATCCCAATATGTTCCCTATAGGAAATTGTAACATTTTACAGTTTTACTGATGCAGACATCCAGTAAGTGTTTCAAGGCTTTAGAATTAAGTACAAAGTCTGACTCCATCCCCTTGTCCATTATTATTATGTATTAAACCAACCTCCTAAGACTTTAGTTTTTTGTTTGGTTGGTTGGTTTTTATTTATTTATTTATTTTTATTATTTATTTTTTTTTGTTATTAGTGTCACTAGTTAATTTTCTAAAAGAAACAGCAGTGCTTTTGAGTGCCAAGTTTAAATGATGTTAAAGGCAGTACCTATAGTTTTTAGCTTAAAAAGTTCTTGATATATTGAAATGTATCAGTTGCAATGCTCTCTGTATATCAAATTTCCCAAAATTACAACGACAATGTGTTCGCCCTATCATCCGGAGATCGCTAGCTCGAATCCGGGTGATGCTATAGCTGCCCATAGCCGGGAGCTCAGAGAGCAAGATTGGCCCTGCTCTCAGGGTGGGAAGGGCAGCCGTTCTCTCCTCATGTCAATCAGCACGACACTGTCCAGTCACGGGCCTCTGTGAGCTCATGCATACAAGAGGTGGGCGGGAGCGGTTCTCCAAGCGCACTACATGGGCAGCATGGGAAAGTTGCATGGGCAGCAGTTCGAAAAGAGGCAGCGGCTTGCATCACATGTATCGGAGGAAGCAAGCGATGGCTTCGCCCTCCCTGACTGGCAGTTCGTCGTGTGCCAAGGGGGGAAAGCACTGACGGGTGGGAATTGGAAACAACTACAATGGGGAGAAAAAATTGGGGAAAAATCCAAAAAAAAAAAAAAAAAGAATGTGGTAATGATGCAGGATCTGGAATTTTGTGAAGTTGAGCAGTTAAATCATGAGATACTGGCTAGTGAAATGCTCTGCTTTGAACACGAACTATGTGATACTGCTCCACAAATGAATTGTAATGATCTAGAAGGTAAAGGGCCAACTCATAAAGGCCAACTTGGGATAAAAAGGTCATAATTTTAGGCACAAAAAATGCACAAAATATTAGACACAAATGCCTAAAAGTGTTTTGAGCCTACCCTACTCCATGGCACTCTAGCACATTTTATTTACCAACTTTGGTCTGATTAGTGCACTACCACCAAAAAAACCAAAAAAAACACCAGTCAACAAATGGTGGTCTTCCTGCATTAAATTTAAAATAAATATGCATCATCTGTTGCAACTCGGTAGCACTACTCAGAAGTGGTAGCCAAATAACCTAAGAAACAAAACATAACCGTAATTTGAATGGTGTTGTTTATAGCCATAAACTAACCATTACTGATTATGCATTATAATCAGTAATGGGACATGGGTGGCTTAGTGGTTAAGGTGTTGGGTTACTGAATAGAAGGTTGGGGGTTCAAACCCCACCACCACCAAGCTGCCACTGTTGGGCCCCTGAGCAAGGCCCTTAACCCTCAACTGCTCAGGTGTATAAATGAGATAAATGTAAGTCACTCTGGATAAGGGTGTCTACCAAATGCAGTAAATGTAAATATATCCATTATCAGTGGTAGGTCATGAGTTCAAATCCCAGCACCACCAAGCTGGGCCCTTAAGCAAGGCCCCAACCCTCAACTGCTTAATTGTATAAATGAGATAAACCTAAGTCACTCTGGAGGTTGGACAAGGGTGTCTTCCAAATGCCGTAAATGTCATGTTCATTGCTTATCACAATGTTTGTAAGCAAGCCTGTTGCTTATTAATGCATATTAATAACTAGTCGACACTTTCAGGGAAGAGCCGGAGAGCCACAGAAAAGCATGTAATAAAAACATATTATAAATACACACACATTTAAAAAAAAGATTTTATTTTTTTTTCGTCTCAGTAATAACCATGTTCATCCAGACATTTAGAATTTAATCTTAAGGTCTCTTTTGTGCTCTTTCAATCAAATGCAGTACTTTTTTTATGCCTGAATGTTAAAAATCATTTTAAAGCAATAGAAAAGTGAGCTGTGTCACTCTGACCGGGAACCTAACACACACACACACACACACACACATACACACACACACTCACATGCACAGTAAGTGAACTTTATTTAGTCACTGAGGGGGAAAGAAAACATTATAAGAACTGAAACTTGTTCCTAAGCTTAGAGTCAGCCCTTCAGCTCAGCCTCTTCATTTCTTTTTCTCTCTCTCACATGAATGGAGAGCATTCCTGCAAAGCATAAAAAATGGAAAGTATAAAAAGGAGCATGCAGTTTTTCATCCATTCAGGTATATCCTGCCTTTTTCCAAAAATCAATATGATTTAAGTAAAAGTGCTTCAGTAGAGCAATAGATGATAAGGAGCAGAGAGAAAAACATATTTCTTTTGCACTGGGTTACAGCGTCTAGGAAAGTAAAAGATTTTGCTGTTGGTTTCCTTAAGCACAATTATACAGCTGAGGCCACAGTGCTGTTGAATGCTTGGTTCTGACTGGTCAGAAGGTGCTGACCAATTAATTTTCTACAACAGCAGTTCTTATAGTACCTCTGTTCCTAAATGTCACAGATTGTATAGCAACAACTTACACAGGAATTTGAGAAACTCTTGATACATTGACTTATTATTTGTTTCAGTGATATTTTTTGAAAAGAGTCTTTAGTGTCAGTGCTTTGTATTGTCAGCTACAATTCTGAGTTGCTTGTTAACTTACTAGTTGCACAAGGACAATGCATTTGACATTTGGTTTTACAGACCATAGCACATTGCTATATTGGCTCACAGCCTCATAGAACAGAGCAGCTGAGTGGATAAAATTTATTTTTGATGGCAATGTTCTAAAAACCAGTTGGCAAAAATCTGTGTGTGCCTTTGTGTGTGTCTAATTGCTAACAGCCAAGGTCATACAACTGACAGGTAGTTGTATTTTTTGAAAAGAGTCTTTAGTGTCAGTGCTTTGTAACAAGCGACAATTCTGAGTTGCTTGTTTACTTACCATTACTATTAACAGAAGGAAAAGTGCCTATTTGAGGAATGACTGTTAATGTGTCATAACATGAACTAACTTTGACATTCATGGCCATTCCACAACATAAAATGCTACTAGAAATGGATACAAATAGGAATAAATTACTTCAGCATGAAACCATTTGCATAAAAAAAATCACAAAAAGTGAATTAATTATGAATATTGAATATTTTCTGGAACTCTAACTGAATAAAGACCGAGCTCGCTCTTGGAAAGTAATAAAAGAATGAACATTCCTATTAAAAATTAAGAAAACATTTAACAGTTTATTTTTTCCATCCGAGCAAGCACGACATGTTGATTTATTTATTACAAACTGCTTTTTAGCCTGTTCACAAGTGGCTAGTTATGAGTTTCTTCTTTCTAGCCAACTCTCATGCATAGCATCGCAAAAAAAAAAGGTTTCCTCGCCAGCTCTTACCCGATCACAAATTCATGTTTACTTCAGCTTAGGGATGTGTATAATATTCAACTTTATCAAAAAGTTGTCTCAGCACGTCCCCCCAATGAGGCTTTCCTGATTTGCATGATGATTTGGAGGAACGGATAAACAAACAGCAGAGTGATGAAATCTCTGACCTTGGGCTGTTGGAAAATGAATGAAGAAACTTACTTATTACTTATTATTATAACTTAGTTATTAAGGGCATGATTTGCCTGAAAATGCCTAATTTCTTGTTCCTCAAATTATGACAAATTAAGACACCACTAACATGGCTGAATCGTATCATTTCTGTAGACTTCAACACATGGACGTCTGTCATTGGTAATACACTCCTCAGGGGAGATACAACAAATATTATTTTCCTTGAGATTATATTTCTAATTGCATTGTATTGCAGGTGACATGCTTCTGTTTAATCTTCTCTCAGAGCTCAATAAAGCATGGTTATAAATCTAAGTATGAAAATGCAAATCATTTTCTTAGTCTAACCTTCCCCTTTCATGAAACTACCCCCCACCCCACACCACCCCCCAACCCCCCCTCGCTCTCTCTGGTTGCCCAGGTTTCATCAATATTACAAGCCTCATTCTCTTCCTCTGTGGTTCCCATGCCAACAGTTAGTACTTTACATTTGTAGTTGTATACCATATAATATATGAGAATATGAGACCCTCAATATTGCTTTTTCATCTCTCTTTATTTACTTACATTTGATATTTTAGAGTGTTGGGTCAGGCATAGAAGTAGGGTATGGAGTGTATTAGGGTTAAGTGCCTTGCTGAAAGTGGAAGATAATATGATTTGGTTTGCTGCCTTAGTGTCTTTGGACTGGGATCATTTGTTTTTTTGAGTCGTTGGTAATGTTAGCCTGAAGCCTGATGTTTTCACTGATGCTTCCGCACTTGCTTGTGACTGAAATAATAATTTGGTAAAACAAGGTAAAGCACATCTTTTAGGAATGCAACTAAATATAAATACATTATTTGCAATGACTGTGCTCTAAACAGATACAAATACAGATATGACTACGAGGTGCATTATTTATTATTATGTGTATTATTCATTATTTATTATTGCCAAAAAAGGTAAAGGTATGCATCAGCAATGGTAAAGGAGACATATTATGAAAAGATTTTATGCACATACAGTTGGTCTCTGGAGTGTCTACCAACCCACAAACTTTCAAACATGAAAACCCAGTCAGTTCTTAATATGCTGCCTATAACTGACTATTATTATGAAACTACTGAAATTATACACCCTGATACACCCTGACCCCTCCTCATCTGAATATCTCCATACTACTGTATGTGTATCTCCCCCTGTTTGTTTGTTGCAAATTGTGTATGCTCCAGTATTAAGGCAAAGTTGCCTGAGGAGAATGTGTTTGAAATTTGCTGCTATTTGGTTTTACAGACCACTGCACATTGCTACATTGGCTCACAGCCTCATAGGACAGAGCAGCTGAGTGGATAAACTTTATTTTTGTCCCAAAAACCAGTTGGCAAAAACCTGTGTGTGCCTTTGTGTGTGCCTAATTGCTAACAGACTAGGTCATACAACTGGCAGCTAGTTGTGGGAATAAAAACTGTCAGATTTTAGAATTTCTTATAACATTCATGTTCTTGGAATGTAAGTAATTTACATGAAAGCCTAAATGCACCCCTCGAGCATCCAGCAGCAATTTTAGCTATCGAGATTCAAAGTAACTGGTGACAATACTGGTGACATTTTTGTATCACAGATAGATCATAAACCCCAGAATATATAGACATAGGTGCAGTGGGAGAGAGGGTGAGGTGAGCAACGGTGCGTTACCATTTCAGGAAACAGGCACTGAAGCCGAGCTGCTTTAGGCAGGGTGAAAATATAGCTGTAGCATTTGATTCATGTGGTGTTTTGACCAAAGAATGTTCCAGACATTTCATTAAGACCCCAGGGAATGGTATTAACTTGTGGAAAATGAGTATTATAGGTCCACTTTAAGTGTATTTATCAATTTTGTGTTTCATGTAATTCATTTTTGTTTGTTTGTTTGGGTTTTTTCTCACAAAATCAGTCTTGGCAGGTTCCTACCCTCCAGCCATCATATGGCAGTTACCAACTGACTAGTTAAAAATGCTGTTCATGAAACACCATATGACAGTGTACTGTACTACACTCTGAGGAAACCTTCGTCCTCAGATAGTCCCACAATACTTAGTTTCACTTTGATTGACAGGAAAGAAAATGAAGGATGACCCTCCCACTCTAGAGCATGAATAGTTCTGGACTACCAGCCATTCATGTCTGTGGCATCATCAGAATTCAAGCATCCAAGCTCCAGACATTAGCTTTCCTGTTGAGCCCTGTTTTAGGGAGTCCATAAAGGGTTTCTAATATAGTTCAAAGTACAACACAGACATAAATTCTAGCCTTTAAGAGGCAAAAAGTAACAATTTCTCCAAGCAACACTCATCATTCCCTGATTAAATAAATCTGATTAAGCTCCTCAGCTAATTATAGTGAAGTCTTTCATGAGACGATTTGGGTATTTAGTATTGCGAAACACCCCAAAAATTCAGGATCAGGGTGTGACATGCTGCCTTTAAAGGCTGTATTTCACTTTATTTGAGCTGCATTGTTGTTGATTTTGAGTGATGCATTTGTTAAAAAGAAATAAAGGATCATGCATGTGCCTCTCTAGCTTTTGTATATCACAGGCTTGTAACTGACGTTTCTTTGTTCCTCCTTTGATCTGTGGATTTGTTGCTTTCTGAATTAAAAAAAAATGCAGCATCTTTGTAGCTGTACATCAAATGCCATTAGGTTGAATTGCACTTATCTTGATACGATTTCAGGCAGCCAATGTATATACTAGTTAAATAAATGACGCTGTTTATTTTCTTTATGTTGGCCATTTAGGTGGCAACTGCTATTGGTGCAAGAATTTATTTCAATCATTTCTAATTTGGAGAAATCATCAGTTTCATTACCCTAAAAAGCTGGAACATTCATGCCTTCATCTTTATCCTGGCACTTTATCTTGGCTAGTGTCATGGTAAATCTGGAGCCTCTTCCTAGACCACTGGGTATGAGGCATTGATGCAGAAATCATTTAAGCTGCATTGTTGATTTTTTGTGTGATAGATTTGTTTTAAAATAAAGGATCATTCATACACCTCTCTAGCTTTTGTATATCCCAAATTTGTAATTCACACTGTTTTAGAAACCAGATTTGTTTTTGTTCCTCCTTTGATCAGTGGATTTGTTGCTTTCTGAATAAAAAAAAAGCAGCATCTTTGTAGCTATGGATCAAATGCCATTAGGTTGAATCGCACTTATATTGAGTCAATTTGCATATAGCTTTCAGTTGCTGACACCTGTTCTTTGAGGTGCTGCTTTTGTTTGGTTTTCATCTGTAGATGACGCTCTAATCCAGTTCTGTTCAATGTGTTTATTCTGCTTTCTGATCTCTGATCTCATCTCCTCCCTGAACCTTGATAAAAAATATAGTCACAAAAAAGTATTTTATAGCGGCGAATCATACAGAAATAACAAAATTTAGACTAAATTATCAGTGCGATTACCCAAAGAAGCTGGAACACTCATGTATTTGTCTTGATCCTGGCACTTTATCTTGGCTAGGGTCATGGTAAATCTAGAGCCTATTCCTGCACCGCTGGGTATGAGGCAGGAATACGCCCAGATTGGGATTCTAGCCCCTCACAGAGCACAGCTTGAGACATATTTATGGAGACTGTAGTGCTCAAATGGCCAACCGATTCTTGGCAACCCCCTGAGCAAGCATGGTAATGGTGATGCTGATTGATGGCTCTTGAGGTGTGCACAGTAAGGTGTATGCTAATCAGAACGTATACTCTACATCTGAATCTTTAATACAGAGTTATGACCTGGGTAGTACAGTGGGTGGGGTTGGGAAGGATAGTGCAATTGACTACCTAGGAGTCCTGATGAAGTGGATCCTCAAGGGACCAGGGCTAAAAACTTAGAAGATAGTCCACAGAGATTGCATAAATCTATGGACCATAAACTTGGAACACTCTGTCTATGAACCAGTCTTTACATTTCCTTCCATTTCATCCTTTATTCCCGTTGGCAAAGTTTGGGGAAGTGGTAGCTCTGTGAACTCTTGAAAAAAATGTTTATCTACAGCCCTTAAAGGTTTCTCAGTTTGTTCCTGTGAGGAGAATCTACAACAGTTCTTTGAAGAAGCCAATGGTAGAGTGTTTCCATCGTAGTAAATGTAAAACCACTGCATTTGTTTATTCTTCAATCTTCAGTACCTATTTTATCTTGGACAGGGTTACAGTGGATCAGAAGTCTGCCCCAGGAACATTGGGCACCGGTCCATGGCAGGGCACCATCCATATCTACTCATTCATACCAAGAATCACTATACACAGAATCCCTCAGTCACCTGTATTAAATAAACCAAATGCTCATTCATTCATCCAATTAGAAAAACCTTGGACAGCCTGAACAAGATGTCAGTCCAACCCAGTAAATAAAAATGTGTGGATTTAAATCCCAGAATTTCAAGAGTGGAACTGTTGAGCCATGGAGTAAGGCCCTTAATCCTTGATTGATTAGCTGTAGGCTTAGATTAAATCTCAACTCACTTATAACAGCATCTTCTAAATGAATTAATGTAAATCACCTTAAAAAGGCTTCTATGTATTTTGCTGGTCTGGAAAGGAATTACCAGAATCATTGTACTGCTTAGGCAGTGGCAGCCTTTCCTTTCTTTGTTAAAAAGATTTAAATGAGAAATGGAAATCACCATGCCATTTGCCAAGGCAATCGCTTGATCAAATGCGATCAATCAATCAAGAAGTAAGTTTTTCCATTATTGTGGAAAGCTGTTCAGCTATGTGATATCCATTCTAACAAATCAGCTCCTGGTTCAAGTGCACTCCGGGGCCAGGGAGGATATTTCACAAAACTGTCCTGATCTAAGTCTAGAAGCATTTCTTGAGTGTCTTGGTGTAATGAGGCAGAAAGCATAATGGGGCTGTAGTCATATAAACTGTGGTGGTGTGTGTCTGGAGTACATCATTGCTTGAAGTTTGTGATATGCCACTACATTAATCTCTGTCTTTCTGGATGTCACAGTGTGAGGTTAATGTGGCAGTGAAGGGGCTGATGGGTAAATTGTAGTTCTGACCTTGATGTGTCTTGTGTAATGGTCATGAGTTTGTACAATCTATGAGGAGATGGATAAAGATGTACGTATGTGTGATTGTGAGATCACAGGGGATCTAAAAAGACTTTAATCCCATCATTTGAAAGGTCTTTATGGCTTAAGGGTTATTATTTTTAATCAATGCTGCCTAAAGTTATGTAATAATGTACATAATACACTGCACTGCAATTATGTAGGCAAGTATGTGTCCTGGTCTTGCTGTGTTGAGCCACTAGCATTCAATTTCATCCGCAGAGATCATACACTGACTGAGTAGATGTATATCTCTTATATCCAAGCATGTGGCATGGGATATGGGAATTTGGTATTATAACAGGTCCTGACACCTTGAACCGATGCTAGGTAGGACTTCTGGCACATTATAAATACAATCCAGTTTAAGTCTTATATCAAGCACTTTAAACTAACGCAATGCTTTTCAGTACACATTGTCCATCTGTCAACAAGCTTTAGTATTCCCTCATTAAAAATGTTTTAGGCTGAGCTGTGAGTCACAACTGCACCCTGAATTCATCCGAAATGAAACTTTTTCCTTGTAAGGCTTCTTTCAGGTGACCAAACAAGTCATAGTCCAATGGGGCAAGATCAGGACTATAGGCAGGACACTTCTTCGTGAGAAAGTTTAGATAAATATCGGCACCAGACGCACCCTCAAACCACTAAAAGCGAATCACTGAACTCTGCTGTTCTTTCATGCAAATCATAAGTGTGGCAGCCATTGTTTCTCACTCTGCAATCACAAATAAACTGATGTAACATGTTCAAACCTGCACAGCAGTGACTGGGGAGACAGCAACCTACCTTGTAGGGAAAGCGGAGAATGACAGTACGGCCAACATAGGTTTTAATATAATCGGTGTGTGGATAATTTTGGAATTTAGACAGCTTCATATTTTTTTTATTCATAAAGATAATGCAATCCTGATACTTAACACACAAAACAGCATATACCAGTGGAGTCCTGAAAAAAGAATTTGTAAAATCAATTTGTACACAATTTGTATACACATTTCAATTGCTGTGCACTGAGTTGCTGCTTTTTGTCTCTAATAACGAATGCTCTAAGCCAGGCTGACCACTGATTCTTAATATGTTGATTGACTTCTGTCTGCTCATGCTATTATTATTATTATTATTATTATTATTATTAGAAATGTCATCAGTAATGATCATCCAGTCTGCAGCTAATATTTTTCGAGACTATATTGCCTCACTGATAAACCGATCTGCGATGACATGGTGGTGACGGACAGCTCTGTTGGAGTCCATGCAGCGATGGGGTGATAGGTATACTGTGTGTAGTACATCAGAATTTATAATATAGCTTAATATATACAGGGGTTAGACAATGAAACACCTGTCATTTTAGTGTGGGAGGTTTCATGGCTAAATTGGACCAGCCTGGTG
>JAOVVG010000011.1:4709515-4719883 GCA_028566375.1 Leptodoras nelsoni
GTACCCGGAGTAAACCCACATGGACACGGGGAGGACATGCAGACTCCACACAGAAAGGACCCAGACCGCCCCACCGGGGATCAAACCCGGGACCTTCTCTCTGTGAGGTGATAGTTCTACCCACCGAGCCACTGTGTCGGCCTAACTCCCTGAGATGACTTTTCTTAGTAAACTTGAGAGGTACTGAACTAAAAGGTGAGCCTCTTTTGGGTGGCATCAGTGGGATTATAAATCATAACAGTATACAAGTGTAGAAGACTGAAGAGGCTAAACATATAGTACAACTAGCAAGCATAATGTGATGAGAATAGAACAGTCTTTATGATAAAAGCAGCACTTCTTTTAATATCTTGGGTAGAATATGTTTAGGGTATGCAAGTGGGACCATTTACAACTGTTGAAAATGAATTACATTTACATGCAAATTACATTACATACAATATCTGTAAGCAGAAATTGAACAACGAGATAAAAGAGTGCAAAATCAGCGTCATGATTCAAAGCAGAGGTTAATACACCTGTCGGCAACACCGGAAAGCCAAAGGCTTTACAATAAGACAAAGAAGCATAGGGTATAAAATCAAATATAAAAAAAAATCTAATGTAAAAACACAAAACAGGTGAACACTATCAATAACAGACTAATGGTAAGGTGGGGCAAAACAAATCCAGTTGAAAACAGTTCTCCCCATATTGCATAGCACATACTGAGAGAGGGAATTTATGACATGTTTTTGGGCTGTGGTTATGATTAAAATGTATTTAATTAATGAGTGAAATAGTTTATAAAGGCTTGCACTTATTGTGCACTTATCTTTCATTCATTATCTAAGCTGCTTATCCTCTATGGGGTCTGGAGCCTATCCCAGTGCTCATTGGGCAGAAGGCAGGGAAACACCCTGGATGCCCTGGAGTTTAGTGCTGTTTCAGAGGGTCAGGTTTTGAGAACTGGTGGTTTCAATTTGATCAGCCATTGGACTTCTTTTTTTTTTTACTATTTTCTGGTATACACTGTGGCTCAAATAAGCAGGCATACAAACACACACACACACACACACACACACACACACATACACACAAACACAAATGAAATAATGTTTAACTCCCCGTCTCGGTTCCCGGTGCTTTGTGGTTGACTGACACGGTAATAAAATTCATTACTGTTGGAATGCATTTGTTTACCAGATGAGAGAATTAGAGCGAAAGCCACTGTGCTGTGTTTAATAACGCAACATGATGTCAAACAAATATTAATCCAGGTTCCTGCTCTGTGTGGGCTAAATGAAAGCTTGTTCCCATCGCACTCATCTGCGCCTTTCCCACTAAACATCCCTTTGAAAACCTTTTTTTTTTTTCATGCACACCAACCACCCCCTCATCCCCCCTCCTGCCCTTCCCCAATTACTTGGTGTGGTTCCTGTGTGCTGTGGACAGGGCAGATTGTACCGACAGACAGACTGTTAAAACAGGGAGCGTGGATGAAGGCAGAGATAAATAAGTCAGTAAGTGGAGCGCGCCCTGGCAGACAGCACTGAGAAGCACCTATGGCAGGAGGGCAGCTCCCGTTGCTGATGCCCAACATGTCTGTGCCACCCTGGCACCGAAATAGGCATCTGCTACACTGCTCCTGCCAAGCTCACCGTATACATACAAACATCTGCCTCCCTGCACGAAGAGGGAGAACAAGAGCATGACAGGCCTCAGAAAGAGAGACAGAGAGAGAGAGATAGAGAGAGAGAGAGAGAGAGAGAGAGAGAGCATGTGTGTGACTAGCCAGGCCGTTGCCAGCCCTGTCTACAAAAGCCCTAATGTTTCCTGTCAAGCCATTAGCAGCGATAGCATCAGCCCAGGCCCCATTACGCCATCAGTGTCCACCTGTGATAAAAGGAGCCATTTGTTTTCTTAAAGCTCCACTTAATGTCTGCTTAACTCAATTTGTCAGGAAATGTACAACAATTTCCTCCTGGCCAGAAATCTGGACGGGGTTCAGGGAACAACGCAAGAGGGAGGTCACACTGTCCATATTCAAATGAGAGGATTAAAAAGCAGGAGGCGTCTTAAGTACCGTGTTTCTGGCTCACCGCTCAGGAGATCTTTAACAATGGTATCAGAGTTTGACAGAAAGACAGGGAATAAGGGAGAGATGGAGGGGTGAAAGTTACCTTCAGCTGATCATGATCATTTACACACTGGAATAATACCATTGTACTATTATTAGTACATTATTACAACTAAAGAAGCAGCTCAATTAAGCATGCGAGAATTTTCTGTAGCTCGTCCCTTGTGTGGAAGGAACCCTTAAAAATCCATGCAGGACCCATAAAAAGGATCCAAGTAGAAACTTGCTTAGGAAACTGCTTCAAGAGTATAGTTGCATGAGTCAGGAATGTGAGTCTGGACCCACGGATATTGAGTGTTAAACTTCATGTAAATGAAATTATGCCTGAATGGTCCAAAATGGTTTCTCTGGGAAATTCCTACCCAAAAACCATTTTGAAGCATTTTGTGAATCATTTGGCATGCTTTGCTACTTAAAAGGACCTTCATTCATTCATTTTCTTGACCGTTGTTCCTTTTCAGGGTCATGGGAGAGCCGGTGCCTAGCCGGGAGCATAGGGCGCAAGGCAGGAACAACCCTAGACAGGGCGCCAATCCATCGTAGGGCACACACACTCACTCACACACTAGGGCCAATTTAGAGACACCAATCAACCTAACGTGTATGTCTTTGGACTGTGGGAGGAAACCGGTGTACCCGGATTAAACCCACGTAGACACGGGGAGGACATCCACAGAGAGACTCCACACAGAAAGAACCCAGACCACCCCACCCGGGGATCGAACCCGGGACCTTCTTGCTGTGAGGCGACGGTGCTACCTACCGAGCCACCCTTTATTATAAAACCCTCTCTGATAGGGAAATGTTTAATAGGGGTCTTGTAGAACCTTGAAACCTCTGCCCAGGAAGCTGAAGGAAGTTGAAACCAAAATAATGACTGCCATGTTACAGACACTGGAACTGGAAAGTCCTTCAATAAAGCCTACAGAAATGTCTTTGCTAAAACTGTATCAACACAATATCAACAATTACACATCCGACATACAAGTTCACCCTGTGTAAGGTGTGTAAACCATTACAACACCTTCTGACCAATCAGAGCTGAGCATTCAAAAGTGTTGTGGTATAAAACAAATGAAAACAAAATGGATTGAATATTTGGTTGTCCATCTAATAGAACCCTTAATGTCAACAACTTTGAAAGCTTGATTCTCCAAAGGACCCTTGAAAAGTCCTGGATAGATCTCTTTTTTCCAAGACAGTTTCTATAAGACTTGTGCTGAAAAGTTGCATCATGGCACAGCCACCCAAATTCGTCACCTCAAACCCCAGAGGGTTAAACTCTGCACTATGTTCAGCCATGAAGTGAAAGCAATTAAAATCTTTAGTTTAATCCCATGCAAACAATTTGGGAAGTGTGTTAATAAAAGATAAAACCTTGACAAGTCAGGATAGACTGCTAAAAGCCCGGCCCTCGACCTTTTCTCCACTCAGTGGTTTCGCTCAGCCCTTCTAATAACGATGCTTACTCAAGCCAATCAAGTCAATCTCACAAAGATTTTGCAGGAAGTATAACAAGTGAGGGCAAATTAGTTGCAATGGAGTTCTCAGGAAAATATTGGCCTGCTGAACCAACCTTAAATGTAATGCTTCGTGACTTTGCTTATGTGGGTCGTGCAAGACATTAAAAGTGCAGGCTCAATTTGTGAAATTTGGAATAAAATGTTGGGCTGACAGAGACAGAGATGGGAAGTGTATGTACTTGAGAGAGAGAGTGTGTTTGTGAGAGAGAGACAGAAGTGTCCCATGGCTTCTAGCAGCTGGCGTGACTGCTGTGGCAGACCGACGTCCACGTTGTGCCCACATTGTGCCTCTTCTGCTCCATCTCTGCTGCCCACTGTGGGATAACTCAGTCCTCCTCCAGCCAAACCAGAAGCACCAGTCCTGCAGAGGTGTGTGCGTGTGTGTGTGTGTTCGTGTTCGTGTGTATGAGGAGTGGAGTGGAGGGTTATTGTCGACATCTGTCGAGGTTGGAGAGCTCAGTGGCCAGGCAATGGGGTGGCACCAGGAGAGCTAGTTGGCCATTATCGTGGCATCCTAATGAGTGTATGCATACGTGCTTGTGTGTGGCACTGACTCTATGTGTGTATATGGATGCTCTGCCAGGCAGAAATGCACTGTGACCCCCCTTCCACCTGTGTCTGTTCTCCATCTGCCTGCACCCAACTGCCCCTCAGAGAACAAACAGGAGCAAACACAAATGACCAGAAGTGACCAGGAGCAATCAGACAGAGAATATCATTAACGCACCATCACCAGGCAGTGAAATCAGCTTGGAAAATAAGTTCTAGAGCATCTTGTTTGTTTTTTTTATTATTATTTTAGCAGACATTGCAGGCAGAAAGGATTATCTAGTAGAAGAAAATTCCATAGAATACAAAAGAGATGTAAGAACATAAATCCAAAAGAGAAAGAAAAGAACCAAGAAGATTCAATAGTAGACTATTCCAAAAGAATCACCTACAGAACCATGGAAAAGTATTACGAACTTGATATCTTCTATTTTGGCATAGTTGTCACACTGTTCTTTCAGCTCTTCAAGCCAAATTCAATAAGACAAAGACAGCCAGAGTAACCCCCCAAAGGGAATAATCAAATAATGATTGTGCCAAGGTTTGTAGCAACAAACTCAAGCAATTCTCATCACATTGGCCCATTCCTCTTTGCAGTATTGCTTTAATTCAGCCATACAAGCATGAACTGCCCTTTAGGTGTAGCTTTTGTATTCCAGTTGGGTTCAAGTCAGGATTTCGTCTCCAAAGCTCTGATTTTGTTTCTTTTATGTCATTCACTACTGGACTTGTTCTTGTGTTTGCTTCATTGTTAATGAAGCAAAAAAAAAGCTTTACTTCATAGACTGATGACCATACATTCTCTTTCAGAGAAATAATGATTACGGCATTTGGCAGACACCCTTATCCAGAGTGACTTACATTTAACCCATTTATACAACTGAACAGTTGAGGGTTAAGGACCTTGCTCAAGGGCCCAACAGTGGCAGCTTGGTGGTGGTGAGGCTTGAACCTCCAACCTTCTATTCAGTAACCCAACACCTTAACCACTGAGCCACCCCTGCCCACTACACAATACTACACTACAACCACCATGTTTGATGTACAGGAAGACTATATAAATCTGAGGTGTCATGATTATTGAGAGGGGAAAGAAGAAAAGAAAAAAAAAGTTCTGATAAACAAATCTGTTTCAGTGCTTGGACTTTTTCCTCTTGGTGAGATATTGGATCATTTGAACCTTTATTGAAATGAAACCAGATGAGACGTTTAGGGAGAACAATCACCTTTTGGTGGAGCTGTTAACAACTCATAGACATGTAAAACGTGACCCCAAATATCCACTGCATTTTGAAAGATGTCAAAAACCAAAACAAATGGAAAGCACTGGATTTTCTTTAACAGTGTGTTGCATTTTAAAAGCTTCTATTATCCATTGTGTAAAATCTTCAATGAATTACAAGTAACTAGGAACTAAAGCTGTTATATAAATGTAGAGTAGAAAGTATGATGTTTCCTGTGGAAGTGTAGTGGAATGGAAGGATAACGAAGCATAAAATGGAAATGCTCAAATTGTTTAGATTCTGGTTTTTAAGTTCCAGATGCCCTTCTTGATGCAATATTCTGATGAACCAGGTGCTGTGTGTGTGTACTGCATCCCTCAGTGGCTGGGTTGGGTGGCAGGTTGGGGGCCTTGCCCCGGAGCCCATCAGTGACAGCCCTGATGTTGGGGCTTGGGTCTCCGACCTTCCGATCGACAACCCGTAGTCCTAACCTACTGGGCTACCACTGCCCCACATAACTGAATAGAATTCTCAACTAAATTTGATTAAAAATATTTAACTATTACATAATAATGTACTAGAATGTCTGGCAAAAGGCTCAATATCTGGGGAAAGGAGCATTTCGAAATCACCTTGTCTTAACCAATCAGGATGCTGCTAAGGCAGTTCAATATAGAGTGGAAGTGTGTGACCTGTGGGTTACAGGCCGACTCTTAAGTGGGTAACTACAGGTCCCTCAGCACTACTTACAAGAGTCCATTAGTACCACTGCTGCTGAAACACTCGCTCTCTCACACAGTCTGCACACGCACACTCTTATAGAACACAGCCTGTACCTCACCATTACACATTACTCTTTTATTCTATTATCCTCACTGTGTGTGTGTGGTGTGTGTTTAGTGCTGAGTAAATATAATTTGTCCTCTTTCTCTGAGTACACATGTTTTCAGGTGCTTGTGTTTGATTATGTGTGTGTGTCTGTGTGTGTGTACACCAATCAGGCATAACATTAGGACCACCTCCTTTTTCTCTACACTCATTGTTGACATTTTCTCCGTTCCACTTACTATATAGCTGCACTTTGCAGTTCTACAATGACAATTACATTTACAATTAATTCTATAAATTAATAATAGTTAAAAATAGTTAATCTGTTTCTCTAATACTTTGTTAATCGCCTTTTCTCTGTTCTCTAATGGTCAGGACCCCCACAGGACCAACACCATATTGCTCCACCATATTGTAGATGTAAAGTCAGAGACAGTAGCTCATCTGTTGTTGCACAGTTTGTCTTAGTCATCCTCTAATCCTTCATCAGTGCTCACAGGATGCTGGTGACTGGACATTTTTGGTTGGTGGACTATTTTTAGTCTAGCAGTGACACTGAGGGGTTTAAAAACTCCAGTAGCACTGCTGTGTCTGATCCACTTACACCAGTACAACACACGCTAACACACCACCACCACATCAGTGTCACTGCAGTGCAGAGAATGATCCACCACTCAAATAGTACCTGATCTGTGCTGGTCCTTTGGGGGTCCTGACCATTAGAGAACAGAGTAAAGGGAGTTAACAAAGTATGTAGAGAAAGAGATGGACTACATATTATAATTGTAGAGCTACAAAGTGCTTCTATATGGTAAGTGGGACTGAGAAAATGGGCAATGAGTGTAGAGATAAGGAGGTGGTCATAATGTTATGCTTGAACAGTGGTTCAAAAGTGCTTTTGAATTCTTGATTCTGATTGGTCAGAAGGTGTTGATTAATATTCTGTGACAGCAGTTCTGGCAGACGTTCTAGCTATAATTGAAATTGCTATATATTGTACAGTACATAGTAATGCAATTGTTCAAATATGTTACAGCAATATATAAAATAATAAAGGGATTTTAAAAGATGTCTGTTGTTTAGCAAGGGAGATAAACCTTTGATATGGAGATATTTATTTTGCATTTAAGGAAGGAGTCTCCGGTGTCAGAGCTTTGTTATAATCAAGTTAAGTCCCCAGTATTGTCTCACCCCATGGTTAATTGCTTTCCTATAACAGCATGCTCTTATTGTCTTTTATTCCGCACATAATCTATCCTGAACCAATCACTTGTCTCTATTTTGTGCTGTATTCTTTAAAAACTTTATTTCTGCAGCAACATATTTCTCCCCTAAACATGTGCACACCCACCACCGCCTCCCTACCCCAAAAACCACACACACACACACACACACACACACACATACACACGCACACACTGACATTGAAAGTAGGTATTTAACCACATTACCCAAAGCTGCCATGATGGATGTTAGTGTTTTCCCCAAGGTCAAGGGTCACCCTCTGTTCCCTCAAGGAAGACAGATGAGCATGCATTTTGTAGCCAAACACCTCTCTCTCTTTCTCTCTCTCTCTCTCTCTCTCACTCTCTCTCTCTCTCTCTCTCACACTCTCACTCACACACACACACACACACACTCTACCATAGGCCATCAGATTTCCTTTTCCTCCAAGTGTTTTGATGGTAAATGATTAGAAATGGTGTTGCAACATGACCCAATGGTGTTCCTGTAATTATTGTCCATTACGAAAGCAGACACACTCATTTTCTCCTGTCGCAAGAGCCATTATGAAAAAAAAGGGCAAAAACAAAAGCCTTTTCCTTTTTACATAATGCATGCAACTTGGAGAAAAAGTCCAAGGCTGCATGGACTACTTTGGTGAAATCTATTTAGACTCGTGCAGCAGCACTTTAAGAGCAGAATCATTTCGCCTGATGCATATAAACTGGCTGAAGCCTCTAATGGCTTCTTATAGGCTGCTCCTTGGTAGCCTAAACCTTTTAAAATTATGAGATGAGACATTCTTTATGTCCATTGTCTCTCCTCCTCTACTCCATCTCTCCTGTCTGTGGCCCAGTTTTAGTGGAGAACAACCTCATGGGAAAATTACCTATTATCTTTGGGGTCAATCTGACCCCAGGCTCTTTCAGCTCTATAAACCATATACGAAATGTCAAGATTTTACACACATTTGGTTTAGTTTAGTAGTTGTTTTACTCTCACTTATTTGTTATATCTAAGCAGCTTATCCAACTACTCGGTGGTGGCGGTGGGGTGCTAGAGCCTATTCCAGTGCTTACTGTGCGAAAGGCAAGAACCTGACAGGTTACCAGTCACACACAGACCCACATACACACACACACACAGACACACACCCCTAGGGCCAATTTATTATCTCCAGTTTGTCTGACTGTGGAAGGAAACCAGAGCTCCTGAAGGAAACCCATGCAGACACAAGGAATGCATGCAACCTCTACAGATAGGGTACATTTAAATGATTCCAGGACCCACCAGATACACTCAATCAATCATGTACAAAACATAAAATCAGCATTCGAGCACTCCATACCAGTGCCAGTCTAACAAATTAAACTTGAGATGACAAACTTAAAGGGGAGGCATGTGTATAGAGACAGTTGGAAAGACTTGGATGTGACCCCTGCACTTGGCTGCTCATTTTGGCAACAGTGCACAAGTTATGTTTTATTCAAATGGCTATTATGGTAGTCAATAAAGAAACATCATGCACTTTACATAAACTTGGGTAACAGTTTTAATCATAATCATTTGGTTTTAATTGCCGGGGACAAATTGTCCCCAAGGATAAAAGATGTTTATCCTTTAAATGTAAATTTGAAGATAATATGTACAGTTAATGGATTTTAGGTACGTTTTATTTGTATCCTAATTATCTAATGCCATTCCAGGTATTCTGTTACTTCACAAGTCTATATATATACATACATAGATACAAACATATGTATACCAATTAGCCATAACATTAAAACCACCTGCCTAATATTGTATAGGTCCCCTCGTCTGTTCAAAACAGCTCTGAAATGTCAAGGCATGGACACCACACAGGCTCTGAAGGTGTGTTATCTGAAAACAAGATGTTACCTTGTGAGGTAAGGTCCCCATGGATTGGACTTGTTTGTCCAGCACATCCCACAGATGCTTGATCAGCTTAAGATCCAAGCAATTTTGGAAGTACAGGTAAGTCAACACCTTAAACTCTTTGCCATATTCCTTAAACCAGTGGTGCCCAATCTTGTCCACAAAGGGCCGGCGTGGGTGCAGGTTTTCTTTTCAACTAAGCAGAAGGCACACCCTGCTGAAAGTAGTTCTCCTGCTTGACTGGCTCCTGCTTGACTGGAAGGAAAACCTGCACCCACACTGGCCCTTTGTGGATAAGATTAGACACCCCTCCCTTAAACCATTCCTGAGCATTTTTTTTTACAGAATACTTGGTCTGCAATGTTTAATGCATAGGTAGATGTTATGTGTCAAAGTAACATCAACATAAATGGCAGGACACAAGACCCAGAGCATATTACCTTCTCGGAAAGATGGAAGATCCAGCTTACCTTCTTCCCATGTTGCACGCTGAATGCCATCTCTTTCCCAGGTCAATAATGTACACTCATTTGGCTGTCCACATGATGTAAAAGAAAACATGATTCCTCAGAGCAGGCCACCTTCTTCTACTGCTCCATGGTCCAGTTCTGATGCTCATGAGCCCATTGTAGGCACTTTTGGTGGTGGACAGGGATCAGGATGACTGGTCTGCAGCTGCAAGGCTCTATATGCACCAAGCTCCAATTCTTTTGTTTTGTCCCAACTTGGACCAGGTACTGATAGGTACTTGCCATTGCATAGCAGGAACACTCCACAAGGCCTGCTTTGTTGGAAATGTTTTGACCCAGTGATCCAGACATCACAATTTGGCCCTTGTCAAAAGTCACTCAGATCCTTATGCTTTGTCACAATAAAATCTTAAGACCAGCTAAAAAATTGGAAGAATTTGCATTTTGCACCACTGGATTTTAAGAAGGTTCTAAGCAGAGCTTCACAATGCTAAAAGAAGAAATGGGACCAAGAGACAAAAGATTTTGAGCAGCCA
>JAOVVG010000011.1:4746496-4751496 GCA_028566375.1 Leptodoras nelsoni
TCCATCCTGAGACGTTTGCATGGCGTCTTCGGTACTGTGCTTTTCTTTGATGGAAGACTGAACAGCAATCTGTGGCTTAGGACACACATGAAAAGTATCATTGTAAAGTTTGGAAATCACGTTGTACGTCTTAAATCTTATTTCCAGTGGACGTTTTAATGTATTATAATCCATACATTTAAACCAAGCTCAGAGTGCTATTTCAATGAATGCTACGCATCAATCATTCAAGCAGAATATTATAGTTTTGCTGTTTTCTATACAAGCATTACTCTGAAAATGGAGGGCTATGGTACATCTGTATCCTTTTAAACCATGTTGGTTAACAAAAGCCTGGCATTCCTGCTATATTCGGGATTCTGGACTCGGAGTCTGGAATCTGAAATCGACTTTTTAGGTGGATTTGTTCCCGAAGCCACAGTAAAGCCTAAATCAAGGGATTGAAACATATGGAGCAGGTCAAAACTGAACAATTTAATCATCAATTGAGTGACAACAATAAATGGAAGAAGGGAGTAAACGTCTTTGACAGCAAAATGATCCTGGGATTTTTTTTAACCTCATTAATTTTGGAGAAACGATCTCCAGAATTCCAGCATCAATGTACAAGTAGGCGAATGTGTAAAATGCATTCATGTTGCAGTGCAGCTGTCAGTCGATTTTGAATCCGTCCATAGCTGGACCTGCTCGCCGGGTTGAAACCTTGATGTTCTTTCTCATTGTGTTTAAGACGATGACAGAAAATCATTGGCATGTTAGATATGTACAGAAGGGGGTAGTTAGCAGTGTGCTCAAGGTGCAGTTTGACAAGACTCTGAACATTTGATTACAAAAAATATCTCATACATTTTTGAACTGCTCAGATTTTTTTTTTTTTTTGTGGCAAACACCTGTGATATTTTTAACCTTAATTACCATTGAACTTCCACTTTTTCAACGAGTTTACACCAATCAGGCACCTCCTTTTCTCTACACTCATTGTCCATTTTCTCAGTTCCACTTCCCATATAGCTGCACTTTCGAGTTCTACAATTACAGCCTGTAGTCCATCTGTTTCTCTACACACTCTAGTCTAGTCACCAGCATCCTGATGAAGGATTAGAGGATGACTAACACAAACTGTGTAACAACAGACAAGCTACTGTCTCTGACTTTACATCTACAATATGGTGGAGCAATATGGTGCACAGTAAGTGAACACAGTGTTTAAAAACTCCAGCAGAACTGCTGTGTCTGATCCACTCGCACCAGTACAACACACTAACACACCACCACCACATCAGTGTCACTGCAGTGCTGAGAATGATCCACCACCCAAATAGTACCTGATCTGTGCTGGTCCTGTGGGGGTCCTGACCATTAGAGAACAGATTAAAGGCGACTAATAAAAAGTATGTACTGAGAAAATGGACAATGAGTATAGGGAAAAGGAGGCGGTCATAACGCTATGCCTAAACGGTCTATGAACAGGTTCAAATGGTATTGTTTCTATAGTAACAGCTAATTTGCAGGGATTTATAATCTGAAACTACTAATTAACAGATTAAAACATGCCTCTGTTTTTTGAAGAAAGTTTTCTTTCAATTCTCTGTAAGTAGATGTTTATTTAATATTAATGAAAGGAGTCCCCAGTGTCAATGTGTTGTAACAGTAAGTAAGTTTTGCACCATGTGAAAGCTTTCAGGATGGAAAAATGTTGCGTTTTAAAGTCAAGTGAGAAAACAATCTGTTTCTATTTGATGTAAAGTGATTTTTAACTTAACATTATGCTACTTAATTATTCCCATTTAAAAACAAAGCTAGGCTGTTGTACTGAACAGAAAGCCAAAGGCCAAACCAAAAACATTTAATTTTATTGAATGAAAAGTGAAGCTTTGTTGAATTTATTTCTATTTTGGTTTACACTATACATGATTTTGGTTGCAACCCATCTTGCAGTGGTTAAGACATTGGACTACTGACCAGAAGGTTGTGAGTTCAAATCCCATCATATCAAGCTGCCACTGCTTGGCCCCTGAGCAAGGCCCATAACCCTTAAACTGCTCAGTTGTTTAAATGAAATAAAACATAATTCACTCTAGATAAGTGTATGAGCCAAATGCCATGAATGTAAATGGAAATAATGGTCAGTGATTTGGACAGATGGTGCTCTTTGGAAAAGGGTCTGGATTAGTTTTATTGACTGGGTTGGTTGGGGCAATTCAGCTAACTTGGTGGTTCCACCTTGGTTCCAAATGATCTTCATTATTTGATGGAATTTAGGTCGGATGATTTTGTAGGCCAGGCTTCTCAAACCAGCCACGGCCAGATTAGGTCCTGAAAAGCATATAATTATCAAACTAGACTCTGGGAGTGCCGGTGTTCAGTACTGACACTGTATTGCTTCTGGTGGACATAAATATTTTTGCTCCAGAAAAATATAAAACACTTATTAGGAAGTTTCTGTTTGGTTCTTCTATGCAGTCTGTGGTCTGCTCTGTGGATACTGGGAGATTGAGAGGATTCAGCTAACTAGGATTCTTGACGCACATGACAACATTCTAAAATCTTTTACAATTCTAGAGTGTGTAACTGACATTACAAGTAAAATGGTGGCTACGGAGGAAGGCTGAGTTGAAGGGTTGACACGACTCAGCAGAAATGTTGCCAAAACATTGCCTATTTGTTCCTGACCAAAAAGTGTGTACAGGAAGCCCAAATTATTATTTGAGAACTGTGAAATTTAATTTCTTATCTATAAATATTAGAACTTTCACTCGGGCTCTTTTTAATTAGCATTCTTGGCAACAAAACCAAGGAGGACCACATCACCCCCACCCCCCACCCACCCCCACCCCTTCATTCCCTGACAAATTACCGCAGTTCCTTCGGCTGGCATGCAGAACAGAGAAATAAATAGAGATCACGTTGCTGCTTTGCCATGGCAGACTTGAAAAAAAAAAACTGCATTATGAATGCATCACATATTGTTAAATACGTTTTGGTGGAGGGGAAGGTAGAGCAGTACAGCTAATCCGTTTTTTCCAGTTAATTTTATATTATAAATCAGTCACAGTGCTGAATTAGAATTACATCCTGTTATTGGTGTAGTGTGATGCTGCCAGCAGCTGCCACAATGTGACATTTTAATAAAAGTACCAATCAATTAGGATATTAAAGACAACTGTGGTTAATTATGTCAATGCGTACTGTATATTTGACTAAAATCTTCATAAGAAAACAGATTTCAACTTCAACCTGGGCAAGTTCAGCCATGCCTGACAGCACAACTTATCCTGACAGAGATTGCCTTTTCTTTAATGGCTGCTTGTACCTGAAGACATTTCAATTTAAGTAGACGACATAGCATGAGAGAGCATGAGAAAGACAGAGAGAACAACCCCCCCCCCCTCCTTCTTCTCACCTCCTGAGGTGTCCTGGCCTTTGATAATAATTCAGCAGCTTTGTTTCAGCACTAATCAAAAGTCAGTAATGGTGTTGAGAAGGGATGGTGGCTTTCTTGTTCTTTCTCACCTTCCAGCATGTCAAGGCAGGAACATGATCCTTCACTGGCCTTTACAAACCAGCAGGGTAAAAAAACCAAAAAAAACGTGCATGCACATACGTGGTTCCATGTATGAAATTACTATTTGAGGAGAGAGAATGGCAGTCAAAATGGGAAATAGAAATGGGTGTCTGCATGGGAGTCTGTGCCCAATCACTTGAACAGCACACTTGAAGCGTGAGCAGCAGAGGCCAAATAATGACAAATCTCTCAGTCTTTAATGGGAAGCAGTCATTTGGCTCTTTTGGACAAGTGCTGCACACCTTCAAGTGCAGTGAATATATTTGCACGGGAGAGGAAGTTTTGCATATAGCACGCAGGCATGTCATTGAGTTATTTCACATCATGCCTTGGTGGTAGTCTATTAAAGGAAATTCGAGTCAAGGCAACTTTCAAATAGGAGTTGTACTATATTTAATGTAGAAAACTTGCCAGGAAGGTTGCCACAGGGCATCTGGTTGGGCGACAGGGCAACTAATGCTGTACACTGATGTACCAGAAAAACTGGTATACCAGTTAATACTTGGTAGGTCCCCCACAGGATCTTGGAGGGAATGTTGCACAATCCTCGCATTGATGTTTGTTGAGGCCCCAGCATTGAATTCCGATTACATGAAATGATTCTTGCTAGCTGACGCTGGTCACGTTTGTACATGAAAATCCAAATGTTGCTTCTACCGCTGAAAGGATATGACCTGTTTCACAAGCTCCAACATTTAAAAATTGCAAAATCACAATAACCTGTCATTCTTATGCTGGAAACAGCTCCAGAAGCTTCCATGGATATCTATCTCTTTAGATACACACTGGTGGACTCAACCAATGATGTGCATAGGCTCAGTGTACATGAGGGCTGGGATCCAGAGGGATACAATGAAAAAGTTTTGGTGGTTTAAAGCAGTTTAGATTATGATGTGGGAAATACAGCCACAATTAAATTTGTTGGAACATACATTTACATTTATGGCATTTAGCAGACGCTCTTATCCAGAGCGACTTAGTAGAGTCCTTAGTCATCAACTTGGATTATCCAATGCTAAGACTGGTAGACCTGAATCCAAGGTATTTTGAGCTCTGATACTGCTAGAATTTTAGCCATGTACTACCTATTAGACGTTATAAGTCCCAGAAACCTAGTATTCCTAAGCTACACAAAACCTGCACATGGAATACAATAACTGCAATAATAAATACAATACAATAAGTGCGGTAACAGCTTTGAGTTAGTGCTCATTCAATGGGTACCAACATACCATGGGTAGGTTCACAAACACAAATAATCCACTGTACAAGCAGGATTAAAAAATAAATACTTGCCTACATATCTATAGTTGAGAACAATCAGCTATGCTTGAGGAACTGTCAAAGCCAGATGTTGGACTTATGTTTACTAGAAAGAGAGAAAGAAAAAAGACCTTTCTGGGTTAAGCCACACCCACTTTTGGTGTCAATCCAG
>JAOVVG010000011.1:4879084-4889599 GCA_028566375.1 Leptodoras nelsoni
ACACCAATCAACCTAACGTGCATGTCTTTGGACTGTAGGAGGAAACCGGAGTACCCGGAGTAAACCCACGCAGACACAGACCCAGACCGCCCCACCCAGGGATCGAACTCGGGACCTTCTTGCTGTGAGGCGACGGTGCTACCCACCGAGCCACCATGTCGCCCTACATGATTTATTTTATCCATTTATGCATGAAACAAGTTATAAGTCAGCACCCTGTAGGCAACACGGAGAGTTTCTGATTAAATCTGTAGCTCTCTGTAACACGCAGAAGAATATGTCGGACAAATGTTTAGCTAAATAGTTGTGTTTGGTTGTGTCTTAATAAATCAGCCCGTAATCACTTTTCTGACAGGAACGAGGTTCATATCCGAGAGGATTCAGGTCTAGGCATTCTTGGTCACATGACTAACTTCTACACATTCTACTGTATATACTGTCATGTCTGAATTCTCTGGAGATAAAAGCAAGTGCAGGAGTTGTAACATAATGGCAAGATCTGTATATGTTTAGCCATCTAAATATCTATATTTGTATATAAACCAAAGTAGGCGTGGCCAACACTGTTCCACCTACCACTATCTTCTTGTTCTGACAGTCCCTCAGCCTAAGCTACATCAACAATAATTGGTTTCAACTAGAAATGTGTGCAAGAAATGTGTCTTTTTTGCTTAAAATAACAACCACATATTTATTATATATGTTTCATTTAGTTGGCTTTCAAAATATACCAAAATAACCCAAAATATGCATGGTGTACATATGCATCGAAGTACCAGAAAAACTGGTATAGCAGTTAATACTTGGTAGACCCCCTCCCCACAGGATCTTGGAGAGAACGTTGCACAGTCCTCACGTTGAGGCCACAGCATTGAATTCTGATGTTTGTGTGTGTGTGTGTGTGTGTGTGTGTGTTTTCTGTATGCTTTTCTCTGCGTGTGTGTATGCATGTGTATGTATATATGTGTATTTATATAGATATGTATGTGTGTGTGTGTGTGTGTGTATATATATATATATATAAATATATATGTATATGTGTGGGTATGTTTGTGTATGTATATGTGTATGCATGCATACAAATTACTAGTTATTATTTTTTTATTTTTTGGTATTAATTGATTCATTTAAAGAGGATGGGTCCCTGCTGAGTCTGGGTCCTCTCAAGGTTTCTTCCTGTAACATTTCTTGCTCAGCAGGGGTTTGGTCTGTTACTCTAGGATTCTGTAAAGCTGCTTTGAGACAATGTACATTGTAAAAAGCTCTGTATAAATAAATTTGAATTGAATTGAATTGAATTGAATGTTACTTGAGGCCGTGTTGCATGCCTATCAAGTGAAACTTGATTTTTATTAGTCAACGCTGGTCACATTCACCCAGAGTCTTCACTGCTATCGTAAGTCCAAGGTATAGCCAGAATTCTTGTAGTCACAGTACACCCTTGAAATGCTCATATATGAAAATCCAAACTTTGCTTCCCATCCCATCTCACCGACTATTAAAGTTGAAAACCGCTAAATCATTCTCATGGTGGAAACAGCTCTAGAAGCTTCCGTAGATGTGTATCACTTTATATATGCACTGGCGGATGCAGGCAGTGATGTGCATAGGTGGCGCTGCTATGTATTTTGCATAGGTTCCAGTACCAGTTTTTCTGGTACTTCAGTGTATATGTGTCTTTTTCTTGTTCCACAAGCTTCATATCTGAAATGAAGTTATATAAGTTGTTCATTTTAAATGTATTTGGTTACATCCCTACAAACCCACTGTTAGACACTGGAGTACACGTCTTTTCCAGCCTGTCTGTTTCGGGGCATGGGTGAAAGGACAAAGGTTAACCTGTTCATTCCGACAACAAAGGAGCAAGTGTTAGGAAGAGATACGGAGTGGCACTAATATCCAGCTTCACCTCGGTTCTCCTTTCAGGGAGTGCGAGGTCCTGCTCAGCTACCCTGGGGGAACACCGGCGAGCCTCAAACTGAGCCATTTTGATCTCTTTAAGGAATCCGCTCCAAAGGAGAAAGAGAAAAAAAAGGAAGGGGGGTGCAATGAGGAGGGGAGGAATGCCATCGAGGTTTAGGGTTAATAAGGAAAATTGTGAAGGACAGAATATTCAGTTCCAAATCAGAGAAAGTTTCTCAAGTCATTATACATACATTTAATGGATCAGTTGTGGCTAATATTAATCACCCAAAATGAGGTGAAGGAAGGTGCTTTTTTTTTTATAAACGTGTTCCACAGGACTCTATAGAAAGGAAAAATGCTGACTCGGGAAGATAACTGTTTGAGCTTGTGCCTTGTTCTCAAATCAGCTCATTTTCCATGTCGGCACAGGGGACCCACAGTTTGTCTGTGGAAGTAAAAGAATTTGTTGTTTCACCGCCTTTGACTAAGGTCATACCAAATTAACAGCCTATCTCCAGCGTAAAAATAGCATACCATTAATTTTTTCCTCCTCATAAATCTTAAAGGTTGACCTCATTTTTTTTTTTTTTAACGTTAAACTATGTGAAGAAATTAAAGAGAGGAGCTGGGGAGAAAGAGGGAGAGAGAGAGAGAGAGAAAAACATTGAAAATAAGCAGTCTGAACTAATTTTAGCACTGTCTCTCTCTCGATCTGCACCGGTTTCTTATGGGAGTCCATGATCGCTCATCAACACAGCAGCCCACTACACCACAAAGTCTTTTAATTATTAAAAGCCAGCAAAATGTTAATTGAATGTCATTCATCGAGTGCAAACTTTCAAATTGAATTGTTTGGTAAGCAACAGCCAATTTTCAGGTAATAATAATAATAAAAAAAACGTCTAGCTAGCCTAAATCCTTTAATTGCGGCTCTGGTGGTTAAAAGGCTTAGCTGAGTCTTAAGAACATGGTCACTATTGCAGTTTAAATAAATCCTAATTATTTCTCGTTAGAGGTTTAAGATTTGTCAGCTCTTGTGCAGCGCCACGATAACACTTTTTTTTTGTCTTTCAAACATAATCATTACAAGTGCATTAGATGAGCATTGGCTGTAAGGAGGTTGCAACTTTATTAGTGCATGTCCCCGCTAGTGAAGGGCCTGGCACCGGCAAAAGCAGATTATGTCTCCAAATCAAGCCAGAACTAATGATGAAGTCCCACAACACAGTCAATTATGGTGTTTTCATTAGAGCATCTTTGTGTCCTTTTTTGCTGTTTGTTATTTTAATAATACGGAACGCTGAAGTGACAGTAGGCTTACAGAGGATTGGGCGCCAGGGGAATCAGCGTGTAGAGTGCTCCAAGGCTAACTAGAAGATGAGTTTGGAGAAAATCATTAAGGATTTTTTTTTTTTTTCATTTTATTTTTCTTAAGCAGAGGAAGAAGAAAGCCGGCTCACGTGCCCACGCACCACTTACATCATGAGGATATGCTAATCAGCTTGTGAAATGCTGATGAACTTTGGCATCAGAGCACAGGAGAACGAGCACTTAAAAGCAACAGTAATGTTATGATAATTAAGTGTTTTCATGGTGGAGTTGGACTTATTTCGAGTGGAGCGGTGTTAAGGACTGTGGCGCTCTTGGTTTGAGCTGATTTTAGTTGTTTTTTTTTTTTTTCAGACAGTTAACTTAACTAAAAAGTTAAGAGTATAATAATAAAATAACAGTAAAATAAAAAAAATTAAAAGTTAGGAAAACTACACTCCAAAAATGGACAGATGGATGGATAGATGGATGGATGGATGGATATACCCAATTAAATATGAACAAACATTTAAAAATGAATAAATAAGCAAAATAAATAAATGAATAAGCAATCCACATAGATGTATTAAATAAATATAAATATTCTGAGTATAATTAAATAAAAAGAATTCTAAATAAATAAATAAATAAATAAATAAATAAATAGACTATGTTTTAGTTTTTCTTTTTTTTTTCTTTTTTTTTGCTATATTATTTACATTATTGTCGCATAGACAACATTTCCAACTCCAAAAACAAGGTTAAAGTCATACAGAGTGTACTTAAAAAAAAAAAACAACATTTGATAGTGACTTCCTCAGGCATTGCAGTTGTTTTTATTATTTATTTATGCAAGTAACAAATGTTATGTTATTAATAAAGGATCATTCCTTTAAGGCCATTGTTTTTCTCCTCAGGACTGGCAATTGAAGACAGGCAAACAGAAGAACAAAAGCAGAAGGATTGAAAAAAAAAAAAAGAAGAATTAAATAAATAAAAGACCTCCAAACGTTCCATTAATAAAACACACATCTTGGGGCTGGCGACACAGAACGTGAACCTACAGCTCTTTGAAGCCAGCGAGCCTCCTTAACTTAAGCCAGTCCTGGCGCATCTGCGAGCCCCGTCCCCTTTCATGTGGTGCGAGCCACAAGCAGCTCCAGCTGCAGCACCATCACGTCACTGTGCATCCTCCCGTCCAGGATTATTTGCATTTCCTGCTCCGTTTGAGCTTCAATCAAAAAAGCCCAGGACCATGTACAGAAAGAAAAGACCCCCCTTCCTCCCCCTCTCCCCCACCACCACCACCACCACCACCGTTTCCAGACCCTCCCAATAATACAGCAACTCTGACTCGAACCAGATGAAGCTACTCTATTTTTACCTAGGCGTGCCAAGAATAGTCTCAGGGACATCCTGCCTACCGCTGCAGTTAGAAACAAAGACATTCCACTCCTTTAACCATCAAATGTGGCAGATTACTGCCTTTGAAACTGATACTGATTTATCCATTACTTCCACATAGATATTTTTCTTAATTCACTATCAACTGCACCAAAGATCTGGTAGCCAGAATAAAAGGCAAAATTCACTTTAAATGACTTGCAAATTAATTTATAACACACACGTGCTCTTCAGTGCATCCAGGATTTATTCCTGCAGTAACATTCTGGGTCTACTTCTGCCTTCTTTAATCAACAAGTTGGTCTGTTGTGTTTTTCACTTTCCTGCGTAACCGCAATGCTGTTTCCTACCTGCTGATATCGGCACTAATGTGAATGCATCCCTTTAATCTCCACCGCTTACAGAAAACTGTAAATACCCTGTCATTTTCAACAAGCCAACTCTAAGTATATTGTAATTATTGACAAGCCAACTGTAAGTAAGTCAGGTATAATGTATTTATCTACACATAGACTGTCTAGTCTAGTCATGTAATTTTCAAGTCACCTATAGATATAGTGTATCTATCTACAAGTAAGCTGTAAGTCTACTGTATTTATCTACAAGTAAAGTGTAGGTATAGAGTAATTATCTACATTTAAACTATGTATAATATAAGAAGTAAGCTGCAGGTATGTAGTATTTATCTACAAGTAAACAATAAGCATAATGTAATTATCTACATAAAACCTGTAAGTATTGTATAATTATCTAGTATCAAGTAGAAAGTATAATTATCAAGTAAACTAGAAGTGTAATGAAAGTATCTATAGGTACAGCATCAATATAGTGAAATTATCTATAGTGTAATTGTATTTACATAGACTGTATACATCTCTACTAGTATTATGTATGTGGTATTTATCTACAAGTAAACAATAAGCATAATGTAATCACCTACATAAAACCTGTAAGTATTGTATAATTATCTAGTATCAAGTAGAAAGTATAATTATCAAGTAAACTAAAAGTGTAATGAAAGTCTCTATAGGTACAGCATCAATATAGTGAAATTATCTATAAGTAAATAGTAAGTATAGTGTAATTGTATGTACATAAACTGTATAATTAAAACTGTATAATATAATAGTGTAATTATCAACAAGCCAAGTATAATGTATTTATCAACAAGTGAAATGTAGGTATAGTTGAATTATCTACATGAACTATGTATAATGTAATTTCTAACAAGTAAACTTTATGTATGTGGTATTTATCTACAAGTAAACAATAAGCATAATGGAATTACCTACATAAACATGTAAGTATTGTATAATTATCTAGTATCAAGTAGAAACTATAAATATACTAAACTATAAGTATAGTAAACTGTAAGTATAGTGTAATTACCAACAAGCCAAGTATAATGTATTTAACAACAAGTAAACTATAGGTATAGTGTATTTATCTACAAGTAAATAGTACCTATAATGTAATTATCTACATAAAACCTGTAAATATTGTGTAGTTATCTAAGGCAACTGTGTATATATAGTTCAACTGCCTACAAGTAAACATAACATAGTATAACTCTCTACAAGTAAACTGGAAGTGTAATTATCAACTAGCTAAGTATAATGTATTTATCAACAAGTAAACCTGTAAGTATTGTGTAGTTATCTATAAGTCAACTGTACATATAGTTCAACTGCCTACAAGTAAACAAAATATAGTATACTTCTCTACTAGTAAACTGTGAATATAGTGTAATTATCAACAAGCCAAGTATAATGTATTTATCAACAAGTAGGTATAGTTTAATTATCTATATTAACTATGTATAATGTAATTTATAACAGGTAAACTTTATGTATGTGGCATTTATCTACAAGTAAACAATAAGCATAATGTAATTACCTACATAAAACCTGTAAGTATTGTATAATTATCTAGTATCAAGTAGAAACTATAAGTATACTAAACTATAAGTATAGTAACAAGTCAAATATAATGTATGTATCTACAAGTAGACTGTGAGTCTAGTGTAATGTTTTATGTCACCTGTAGATATAATGTATTTATCTACAAGTAACCTGTATGTATACTGTGATTATCTACATTTAAACTGTATAATGTAATTGTAATTGTAAATGTATGGTATGCTAACTGTATAATGTAATTTTCAACAAATAAAGTGTAGGTATAGTGTATTTGTCTACAAGTAAACATTAGGTATAATGTAATTATCTAAATAAAACCTCATATATATCATATAATTATCTCAACTGTACGTATAGTTCAACTGCATTACAAGTAAACAAAATACAAGTAAAAGTAAAGCGGAAGTGTAGTGTAATTATCTACAAGTAAATAGTAAGTATAGTGTCATTTTCTGCAAAAAAAAACCTGTATATGTCTCTACTAGTAAACTGTAAGTATAGTGTAATTATCAACTATCAATTATCAATTATCAAGTCAAATATAACGTATTTATTTACAAGTAGACTGTAGGTATAGTGTAATTTTCAATAAGTCACTTGTAGATATAATGTATTTATCTAGAAATAACCTGTATGTATACTGTGATTATCTACATTTAAACTGTATAATTTAATTGTAATAGTAAATGTATGGTATACTAACTGTATAATGTAATTTTCAACAAGTAAAGTGTAGGTATAGTGTATTTATCTACAAGTAAACAGTAGGTATAATGTAATTATCTACATAAAACCTGTAAATATCGTATACTTATCTATAAGTCAACTGTACATATAGTTCAACTGCATTACAAGTAAACAAAATATACTTCTTAAAAAGTAAAGTGGAAGTGTAGTGTAATTATTTACAAGTAAATAATAAGTATAGTGTAATTTTCTGCAAAACAAAACTGTATATGTCTCTACTAGTAAACTGTAAGTATAGTGTAATTATCAACTATCAATTATCAAGTATTTATTTACAAGTAGAATGTAGGTATAGTGTAATTTTCAATAAGTAACCTGTATGTATACTGTAATTGTCTACATAAAACCTGTAAGTATCATATAATTATCTATAAGTCAACTGTACGTATAGTTCAAGTAAACAAAATATACTTCTCTACAAGTAAACTGCAAGTGTAATGAAATTATATATAAGTACACAGTCAATATAGTGTACTTATCTACAAGTAAATAGTAAGTATAGTGAAATACTTATCTATATCTATATAGTTATCTATATTTTTACTGTATGCATAGTGAATTTCTCTATAGGAAATGTAATTCCCTAACAGAAATGTAATTATCTACAATAATAAACTTAATAAACTTCTGTACAAGTATACTGTAGTGTACTCTGCAATTAAAGTGTAAGTGTGGTGCCATTTCCTAAAATTACATTCCTAAAAAGTACAAGTACACTATCTATAGTGTAAACACCATCTACAAGTAAACTGTAAGTATAGTGTAATTCATCAGACAATAAATAGTGATGCGTCCATGTTTTTGTACTTTCTAGTTCTAGCATGTCCTCATCTGTAGATGGTTAATTAGCTGAGCAGAATCCCTGCCAACTCGAATGATTTGTATTATAGCTGCATTGCATTCTAGTACTTTTAAGTCCAATGTTTGTACCAACAACTACTTCTACACAGGATTTCTCATTAATATGACATGGTCCATCAGTGGAAAATGGTCTAATGTGTTTCAGGATGGACCTTTCATTTAAGGAAGTTAGAAATGGTGATTGCTAAGTTTGAGAAAAGACTAAAGATGGTAGAAATGGGACCTCATGCTTCAAATCAAGTGGCTTAAGCTGAGCTGTGTTTTTAATAAAATTCCACACACTTGCTATTGTTCTCTTTATCTTGTGCAGGTATGGAAACAGGCTGAACATCACGTGCAGGAGGCTTTTGCATAATCACCACACCGCCCCTGTAGCCCCCTCCACCTGGGACTGCTCAAAGAGAAAAGACACTCTTTTTAGATTGTTCCAAATCAGCAAGCTTCGCACCGGTGCGAAATCAGAACCAGACGCAGACGACCTGATCCTCATCAACCTCCAGCCCTTTTAATCAGATTAGCAAGAGATCAAAGCCGCGGGGAGAAGGGGGGGAAGATAAGACAAAGATCAAGGTTTTACGGAAACTTTGCTAACCACCGAATCCTGGGTCTGGTAACATTTTTATCTAAAAGGTAACATACGTCGTTCTTTGCCATCAGTTTTAATCTGTCGTCCTACTCCAACCTGCTTTGGCCCTAAATGAATATAGTGTTAATGATCGGAGGCTAATAAGATGAAAAACTCATGATACCTTAACTTTAGGCATGCTAATCTGTTTTCTAACTCGTTTCTGATGAACACGCACTCAGACTGGATATTGAGATTAATTCATTGCGCTTAATTCTAACCTTTCCTATAAGATCAAATGATACAGTGGGTAATTTCTAATTTAAAACCAGAGCTATACCAGCCATTAACTTCCAATCATCATTAAAGACATTTCAGGGCATGCAGCAGCCGGAGGCATGGTTTGAATATATATAATTTAGTGGCATCTGAAAGGAAAATCTAGGTTTTTACAAGAGGAAAGTTAATGTAATATGGTGTAATGACAGATTACACACATGGAATCAAAATTCTTACATATTACCCCATATGAAAACACGAACACGAGTCTTAAACTAGTTCGAATATATTAGTCTTATTATTTTTAGGATTATCTTTATGGTGTCTTAGCAGAAAGCTATTTCCACAACCCATGCTTCTCTAGATTAATATTTAATATCCATGTCCTATGTTCCTCTTTTCATAGCTAGCAGGAGTTCATCCTGTTTTATCTGTTTTCTTTTACCAGACAGTTTTAAATAAGAATTTAGGAAAGACAAAGTAATTCCATTATACAGATTTGAAAACATTCACCCATGGTTAACTCTTAGTAAGTAAAAAAAAAGCAGTGAACTAGTTTTACATTAGCTAGTGTTCAAATATCGCTCTGCACACATCTTACTGTCAGCACATATCTTACTAAATCAGAAGGTGCGATTTGTAAAGTTAAACAAAACCTGCAATTCATATTTAAAGGTAAATATTTCCCTTTTTTTTCAGTGAAATAAAGAGTTTCAAATATTCGATTTCAATGTGGTTTCTTTCCCCAATAAGAAGACTTCATTATGGTTTTTCTACATAATATAAGATTAGCAGTAAAAAGCTAACAAAAACAAAAACTAATGTGCTCCTTACCAAGTAAAATGTAAGTATAGTGTACACCTTGCCAAGTAAAGTGTAAGTATAGTGTACACCTTGCCAAGTAAAGTGTAAGGATAGTGTACACCTTGCCAAGTAAAGTGTAAGGATAGTGTACACCTTGCCAAGTAAAGTGTAAGTATAGTATACTCCCTTACAAGTAAGTATAGTGTACACCCTTGCCATGTAAAGTGTAAGTATAGTGTACACTTTGCCAAGTAAAGTATAAGTGTAGTACACTCCCTTACAAGTAAAGTGTAAGTATAGTGTACACCCTTGCCAAGTAAAGTGTAAGTATAATGCACACCTTGCCAAGTAAAGTGTGTGTATAGTGTACTCCCTTACAAGTAAAGTGTAAGTATAGTGTACACCTTGCCAAGTAAAGTGTGTGTATAGTGTACTCCCTTACAAGTAAAGTGTAAGTATAGTGTACACCCTTTGCCAAGTAAAGTGTAAGTATAGCGTACTCTCTTACAAGTAAAGTGGAAGTATATTGTACACCCTTCCAAGTAAAGTGTAAGTATAGTGTACACCTTGTCAAGTAAAGTGTAAGTATAGTACACTCCCTTACAAGTAAAGTGTAAGTATAGTCAAGTCAAGTCAAGTAGTTTTGTATTGTCATTTCAACCATATACAGTGTTGTACAGTACATAGTGAAACGAGACAACGTTCCTCCAGGACCAAGGTGCT
>JAOVVG010000011.1:5493271-5504089 GCA_028566375.1 Leptodoras nelsoni
AGAGGGAGAGGGAGAGTCGCTCAGAGAGGGAGAGGGAGAGACGCACAGAGAGGGAGAGGGAGAGACGCACAGAGGGAGAGAGAGAGGGAGAGACACGGAGAGGGAGAGAGACACGGAGAGGGAGAGACACACAGAGAGGGAGAGGGAGAGACACACAGAGAGGGAGAGGGAGAGACACACAGAGAGGGGGAGAGAGAAACAGAGAGGGAGAGAGAAACAGAGGGAGAGACACGCGGAGAGGGAGAGACACATAGAGAGGGAGAGGGAGAGAGAGAGAGAGACACACACACAGAGAGGGAGAGAGACACAGAGAGGGAGAGACACACAGAGAGGGAGAGAGAAACAGAGGGAGAGACACGCGGAGAGGGAGAGGGAGAAAGACACGGAGAGGGAGAGACACACAGAGAGGGAGAGACACACAGAGAGGGAGAGGGAGAGACACACAGAGAGGGAGAGGGAGAGACACACGGAGAGGGAGAGAGAGGGAGAGAGAGAGAGACACAGAGTGAGAGAGAGAGACACAGAGTGAGAGAGAGAGAGACGCAGAGAGGGAGAGAGAGAGGGAGAGACACGGAGAGAGGGAGAGACACAGAGATAGAGAGAGAGACACACACAGAGAGGGAGGGAGAGAGAGGGAGAGGGGGGAGGAGAGAGGGGGAGGCAGGAATACTATTGTATCTGTGGAGTTGGGCCAGTGCCCAGAACAAGGTTAATTACACTTTCACTAGTCTGATAGAGATAGGACGGGATTAGACAGAAACAGAAGAGACCGATTTTCAGAAGAGAGTCGTTTACAGGATGGATGGAACTTTGTGTTTTCAGAATATGGATCAGACCTTGGAGTGTGTGTGTGTGCGCGTGCGTGCGCGTGCGTGCGTGTGCGTGTGTGTGTGCGTGTGTGTGTGCGCGTGTGTGTGTGCGCGTGCGTGCGTGTGCGTGTGTGTGTGCGCGTGCGTGCGTGTGTGCGCGCGTGAGTGCATTTGTGTGTGTGCGCGTTTATAGAGGACAGGGTATGAAAGTTACGTGGCACCATGATCATGATCACCCTCATGGCAGAGTCAGTGCAGATTACCATTTCTCCAGAGCTAAACAGTGCGATGTTAAATAACAGGGTCACTGTTGGTGGCCGGCCCTGGCTGTGCAACAAGCTTCGTCCTCATTTTAATGTAAACCCACAGAGTTTCCTCAGGCATATGCCAAGGTTAACAAAGCTCAGAAAATCCCAGACCGCTAACACACACACTCACAGGGAGGCGTCTGTTAAAGCAGGGGATGAAGGATGAAGGCTGTGTGTTGTGTCGACGACTGCATTTTTCTCCAGCACCATTTTAATTTCACACAACCAGAGGACTTTTTTTATAATAATAAAAAATAATAATAGTAATAATAATTCTTCTTATTATTATTGTCTATACTCTTGTCTTGTTCACATAAGCACATCTATACGTTGAAGTGCCAGAAAAACTGGTATAATACATGGTAGGTCCCCCACAGGATTTTGGACGGAATGTTGCACAGTCCTCAAGCTGATGTTACCGGAGCCAGTGTTGCACGCTTATAACGTGAAACGATTCTTGCCAGTTGACGCTGCTCACGTTCAGCAAGTCACGAGTCTTTTTACGGTCACGCTGCTGTCCTGATTTAGTCACGGCACACCCTTGAAATACTCATACGTGAAAATCTTTGCTTCTGCCACTAAAATGCTATGACCCATCTCACGAGCTCCAACTATTAATGCACACCGAAAATCGTGATAACTCACCATTCTCACAGCGGAAAAGCTCTAGAAGCTTCCATAGATGTCTATCGCTGGGTGATGTGCATGGGTGGCATTGCTATGTATTTTGCATAGGCTCCTGTACCAGTTTTTTAGGCTGCTTCTGTAAAATCCTGTAAGAAACTCAATGAAAGTTTATGGTCTGGAAAACGTAATCAAAAGCAGTCGTGTGTGTCCTGCGTTAGAAATTTTGGAAACGGTTCTTGAGGAAATTTCACTTGTCTGGCTTGGAAAGGTATAGATATTTGGGGATGTTTATTTACTGTACATTTTTGTGTTTTTAGTTGACAAGAATTCAGTTCTTACTAACAGCATTTTGGGACATTATTAAAAAAAAGTACCTTGAACAAAGCTTTGTGAAGTATACTGATGACAGACGTCATCTGAAGGGGGGTGTGTGTGTGTGTGTGAGTGAAATTACGCAGATTGTACTGTTAGATGACTAAATTCCCGATTCATGAGCGATTCGTGTTTCTGTTTCAGGATTTGTCGTCTGTCTGGAAACTGTTGCTTCACGTTCATCTGTTTGCAGATATTTTATGGGAGAAATCGTGCGGAGGAACGAACCCCGTAGTGAAGAGTGAAGGCTTCTGCTTTGCTGCTGTGACGAGACAGATGTGTCGAACTAATCCTTTTGTTTATTTATTTATTTTTGCTCAAAATGTTGTCAGTCATTAGTGCACGGTTTTAGTGCATTAGTGGATTAACAATATGATTTTCAAGCAGAATAGCTCGTCAACACCGTAAGCTTTGTCTCGGTCAGCACATTGTGCCGTCTTGGTTCGGTCGGGGAATAAACGAGCGCACGCTTTGACTTCCAGCGTTACTTCCTTTTTGATTGGCAGACGACAAGTGGCTGTAACAATCTTCTACTTTTCTGACAAACCGTACATCCTTTAGAGGACAAACTGTCATCTGGGCCAGGAGGATTAGTGAAGGGGTTACAGGGTCAAGAGGGTCCGAATGGGTTGCCCAACGCCCCCATCCCCTCTCCGTCCCCCACCCACTTCAATTTTGAATTCCTGTGCTAAGTGCAGGAGCCCCAAAGGAGCAGAGCGTCAGTCGGCAGCTATGAGAGGGGATAAGACAGATGCAGTTCTCTCTCTCTCTCTCTCTCTGACTCTCTCTCACACACACACACACACACACTGCATGCTCTCTTGGTCTCCTGCTTGTCTCCAGTCATTCCGGCTCCACGCTGTCCAGGTCAGAAGGGCACAGTGCAGGCAAATGCCTATATTAAATTCTCCTAATTGGCTCTATTTTTCCCTGTTTTAAAATATTATGGCTATATTTTTAAAGGCTACACCATGCTTAAAACAAGTATACTTAAAAACAATGGGATAATAAGTGGCTATATCTTGTTTGTTTGAAACAAATCAACATTCTCCAAAGATTTGTCCGCACTACCATTGGTTGCGGTATCATTTATTGATCAGGATGCACAATAAATAAGGTAGCTCGTCCGTAGGAACGTGGCTTCTTTCAGTCCTGGAGCGCCTAAGCTGACAAAATTGTGGATTGAAACGAACTTTCAGCATGTTCACAGTCTAAATCATGACTCTTCTGACGTTCTGCCAAGCATCCCATTCTCACCACAGACTCAGCACTGCGACCCGGAGCGTTCTCACACCCGGAGAGATCACAGAGCCGATCCGCAGAATCTCACAAGTGTGATATTTGTGTGTGTGAGTGGGAGAGAAAGAGCAAAGTTGTCGGTGTAAAAAGGAAGCAGCCCAGACTGCCAGAGCGAGCGTATTCCGCATGCGTTTGTGTGTTGGCAGGCTTCGCCTGCACGCGTGGGCGTGCGTATATTCGAGGGTCCGGAACAGCGCATTCGGAGGCACTCGAGGACGGCGTTAGAGGAAAAAAACTCGGCAGTGATTACAGAGCACGGAGCCAGCAGCGAGGCCACGGCGTTCAGAGGACGCACAGGCTTTAACGGGATAATCACAGGCTCCGAGATGCTTAGTGGTGGAGAGACGTGTCCGTTTTTATCACATCCGATATTATACGTTAGCGTACCCTGGTGTAAATATTATGTGAAGACGATCAGCAGTGTCGAATAACATTTATGCCACTGCACTGTAGGATTCTCAGTTCTGATTGTTGGATTAGTTTGCTAAGGCGCATTACACAGGGACTCGTATGGCGAACGTTTCACATAAACTCATAAACATTACAGCTTTAAGTCAGTGCTTTAGGTTAAACTTTTTCCAGCACAGGAAAGTCTTCAAGACGGAAAGCTTTGCGCTTCCTTGCTAACACGAGAAGCCGAGTTGAGTTTGTATTTCCTTATATAACATTCTGTTCCTTCTCTGAAATAGCTGTAAGCAGATACTGTCTCTGCTAAAACCAGTTCATCACTGGAAAGTGTTTTGTTTTTCTTTCATTTTTTTTTTTTTGTAAATTCAAGCCATTCTTTCAGATCGAATGACGGACCAAATCAAATGAATTGTGATGGGAGTCTTGCATATGGAGTGAATAAACGAGCGGGTTCCGGCTTCGGGTTCGGCTCTCCTCGATTTCATGGTGAAATTGCACTAAATCCAGCATACTCGGCTACGGATCGCCGTGATTACTGTTCTTAATATTCCTGTAACTCCTCTGCTTTTGAGTTCTGGGTTTGATGATTAGTCAGTTAAAACAGGAAAGACTTCAGAACATATTTCACTGTATGGCTTCCGAATAAAAACTGAGATTTTGGGATTAAAGCAGTAACCTGTTCATCATTCAAATCATCTTTGACTTTCCACTGTGGATTTGGAAAACCATGTGCAGATTTGTGTTGACCCTTCTGACATATATATATCATAGGAGAATTCACCAATTACTACAGGATAAATGGGAGTCTGAGAACATCCAAGCTCTGAAATTCCTTTATTATCAAGCCTTTATGTTTTTAAGAAAGATGTGCAACAGACAGAAGACATCCACGCTCTGCGTTCTCGAATGGCGCTTGAGTCAGTGCGGTATGAGTGCAGTATCAGTGCAACATCAGTGCAACGCTCCACCTCAGACCTTCACCATCACGATCAGAGCCGTTATTTACAGCCCTTCTCACACTTTGCTGCGCAGCACATCCCATAATAATGTGAGGACACTGTTACCATGGCACACGAGAGAACAAAAAAGGAGCAACTCATTTTCTGTTAAATGCACATTTATTACCAACCACATTATACCGATTCTCTATTCTGATAGGCGTCAGTGAATTTTCTTTAACAGCGGCTCCAGCAGTAGTTCCAGCTGGTTTGTGCTCTGTGATGTGCCGCATAACCTGCAGAGACCTTTATGACACCGGAGACTCCTTCCAAAGATTTACATTTATGGCATTTGGTAGACTCGCTTATCCTTATGACTTATCTCGTTTATACAACTCAGCGGTTGAGGGTTGAGGGCCGTGTTCAGGGGCCTGACGGTGGTAGCTTGGTGGTAGCTTGGTGGTGCTGGGATTCACCATTCCCACTTTGAGTCTCCGGTGTCAGTGCATGCTATGTCAAGTTGCTTGGAAATCCAACTTTCTGTCTGGAATACTTGTGTTTGGACCGTGCCTAATGTTTAACAGCCATTCTATGGGTCAACCCCAATTCCAAAACAGTTGGGACGTTGTGAAAAATGTAAATAAAAACAGAATGGAATGATTTGCAAATCTCATAAAACCATATTTTAATGAATCTTTCCTTCTGAGAGACTCTGCCTCTCTAAAATGCTCTTTTTATACCCAGTCATGTTGCTGACCTGTTGCTTAGCTGCTGGAAAATGTTCCCACAGCTGTTTCTTTTTTTTATTAGTACCACTTACTTTTCCAGCCTTTTGTTGCTCCATTCCAACTCTTTTGAGATGAGTTGCTGCCACCTAGTTCAAAGATAAACCTTTAGGATTCTTCGTCTGTAATATTTGTAGCTGCTATAACGCTATAAAGTGATGACGAGAACTTCCTTCATGAGCTTCCACAACATTAGAAGTTTAAATAAGTAGATAAAACCTCAAGGCTGTTCATTAAACATAAAAGAAGTCCAGATTATTGGTTCATGATTCATGACATGGTGTTGCACGAAATGCAGACAGACATAAGCATGCTTCTGTCACAACTCCGATTGATATTCTGCTGCATATTTATACTCCTTCAAAGACCCAACACACACACGCATCCAGAAAAGCCTCCATCACGATATGCTTTGCTGCAGCGAATCGTGACTGTGGTTAGAGCGACTGAACACGCCGTTTGCTCGGCTTCGTGTTTGATTTTCATCCTTACGGGTGACTGACGCTCCGCTTCACCCTGACCTTAACCTTCAAACACTCATCATCGTAGCTTTCAGCGAATCAACTCGCTCTGGCGTGAGCCGATCGCTTCGCCTGTTTACTCCCAAAAGCACAGGGCGAGAATGCTCAGGACATCATGTGATACGATACATTTTTTTACCTTTTTCCACTGTTTGAAATAAAAAATCTGTCAAAAAAACTCTATCAGATTTGTAAAGCTTGGAAAGAATTAAATCTCGGTGTTTACTGTTATTTTCTTTCCTGAGGCTTCTCTACACTTTGTGTTATCAGGACAAACACTGACTGCTGAATCTAATTTGTTTAAACTCTCATTCTGCACGTTGTGCAGTCGACCGAAACTGACTTTAGACTTTGAATTTAGATGTGAACCACATACACACACCTTTTCTTCTTCTGTTTCTAACACCGGTGCAGCTGTGATGATTCTTTTTTTCCCTGTGTGAATTTCCCAGATTGGAAATAACACCACTGACACAAAGTGATTAATGAAGTTATGGTTCTGACAGGTGTGTGTGTGTGTGTGTGTGAGAGTGAGTGTGAGAGAAGGAATAAGTGCAGATTCCATTGAACATGGCAGGAAGAGTAATGGGTGACGGTTATGGCTCCATTTTTGCCTCGAATGTAACTGCGTAACAGGTGTATTTTGGGGTTTTGTTTTGCATCACGGCTTTATCGTCCGCAATCTGTCCTTTTTGTCCGTCCGAGCCAACAGCGACAGTGCGGAACCGTTCCTGTCACAATAACAGCGATTAACACCAGCAGAGTCATTTGATTCCTAGTCGATGGGAAGCATGAACATATAAAAGCACTGGCTTTTAAACCTGAACATAAAGCGAGGGAAAGTGTGCTGCCGAGCGCTGCAGCTGTTTCACTTCATCATCGGGAGATCGTGAGCTCGCATCCCTGCGATGCCGAGAGCCAAAAGGGCCGATTCACAAACAGATGTGCTCTCTCTTTATTCGTAACAGAAACGGCCACGTCCGTGCTGCTGAGGTTTTCACATAGCTGTAAGAGCGAGATGTAAAACATTCACAGAAATCTGTATATATCTGTTTCAGCACCAGCGTGCTTAAAATTGTCCACTAACGTAAAGTATGCTGAACCAGCTAGTTAATTACATTTAATACAGACGGAACAGAGGAAGACGAACGTGTAGACGGTGTCTCGTTCTTATCCAGTCCTGATAAAGTCTTGGTCGTAGCACAGTGTTTATAACAAGTCAGTGGTCAGCTTGGATGTTCTCACTTCACGTGTGCATTATATTCCAGCTTTATTCTCTGTCAGATCTCAACTCGGTCGACATGTGTAGTGCAGCACGTGTGTGTGAGTAAGAGGTTGGCATCAGTAACTGCTGGAGAGGGTGAGATTTATGGCTTAAGGTGTTATGACGGTACAGAGCGAGTGTGAGATCAAGCAGTAAATGGACGAGTTTAGCGTGTGATGGAGTAAATGAGGCTATTTCCTGTTCACAGAGCCTCAGGTTAAATGGTTACAGTGTTGGGACTGTGTGTGAAATGTGTCCTTGTGACGTGTGTGTGTGTGTGTGTGTGTGTGTGTGTGTGTGTGCGCGCGCAGAGAGAGAGCGAGAGAGAAATAGAGATGTGTGCAGAGAGAGAGAGAGAGTAGGTGAAGGAGACAGAGAGGAACATGCAACAGGGAGAGAACGAGTGAGACATGCAAGAGAGTGAAATAGAGAGAGAAAGAGAGAAAGAAATAGAGAGACGTGTGCGGAGAGAGAGTAGGTAAAAGAGACAGAGAGGAATATGCAACAGGGAGAGAGAGCAAGATATGCAAGAGAGTGAAATGGAGAGAGAGAGAGAGAAAAACTTACCCAGGGATGGTGAGACAGAGTCAGAAAGACAGAGAGAGAAATAGAGAGATGTGTGCAGAGAGAGAGTAGGTAAAAGAGACAGAGAGAGGAATATGCAAGAGAGTGAAATAGAGAGAGAGAGAGAGAAAAACCTACCCAGAGATAGAGAGACCGGGTCAGAGAGACAGAGAGAGAAATAGAGAGAAAGAGAGAGAAAAAACTACCCAGAGATGGAGAGACAGGGTCAGAGAGAGAAATAGAGAGATGTGTGCAGAGAGAGAGGTGAAAAGAGACACCTACAGAGAGTAGGTGAAAGAGACGGAGAGAGAAACATGCAACAGGAAGAGAAAAAGCCAGAGATGCTTTTACCCAGAGATGGTCAGAGAGACAGAGAGAGAGACGGATAAACGGACAGAGAGATGGACCGACGCAGACACTGAGAGAGAGACTTTGTGTTCTTTGTGTGGATCAAAACTGCAGACTGCGAATAAACTTCAAATCCATAGTTTCCTGAATGAAAGCCTCAGTTGAGGTCCTGAGGTCCTATTTCACAATTAAAGGCTGTCTGTGAGCTGTGTTCTTCTGTTCTTCACCCATTTGTTGTTTTTGTTTCATTTGTTTCCTGTGTCTTTCGGTTGCCAGAGCGTTCAGGGCCGATCCTGCATTCCGCCTTTCTTCTTAACCTTTTCAGAAAGTGTCCGTTTTCTCTTCTCATTCACAGCCGTGAGTGTTTAGTCAGCTCCGAAGTTACAAACCCTGTTTCTAACCATCACTAAGAATTATGCAATTATGCAAATGAGCTGAACTTATTGTTCTTTGGTAATTATTATATATTTCTGCTCACACATTAAGATGATTATATGTTTATAAGTTCTTTGCCTGAGCTGTTTCTCATGATTGCATGATGGAAAACTGCAAATCTGTCCAGAGACGATGATGAAAAATGTAGCGATGTAGTAGTAGTAGTGAGAGGAATGCAGATAATGGTAGAAATGTTCCTGGTTGTTGTATACTTCCATTCTGAGATCAAGTACGTCTTCTTAAGAGGCTTTATTTATCTGAAAAAGTTAGACTTATGAGTATAAGGCTGCCGGAATGTTCTCATGACCACCTGATGTTTTACAGAAATGAAATCCTGTGTATGTTCGAAAAGCTTGTACCGTGGAAGTGCAGAACGCCGCAATAGAGACTGTGGAGCTAAATATTTCATTTCTAAAGGCATTTCCTAATGCCGGGTTTCGTCGTGTGCGTGTGTGCGTGTGTGCGTGTGTGCGTGTGTGTGTGTGTGTGTGTGTGTGCGCGCTAAACTGGCACACAAAGGGCCGTGTTATTTCTGCGGGTTCTAGGCTTACGGCGATCTCCCCCGCGCGTTTTTCAGCGAGCTCGTCTCCCGAGGTTTTGTGTTTCAGTCCTGCTGATTCTCCCAGCTCCTAATGAAGTGGATGGATGTGTGCTCTTTAAGCTTAGCTTTGTTCCAGGATTCACACTGCCCACTAAATTATCCTGCTTAACCATCCAGGTCCTTAAATCTTTCCCTCCAAGTCTGTCTGCGCTAAAACCTCCTCCTCCGGTTTGTTAAAGAGGCGTGCGGCGCAGCAGCGGGTTCTGCTACAGTACACCGGAGGAATGAACGCTATGTGCAGCTCGAGTGGCTCGAAGGGCACCGAGCAGGAATGCAGAAAGCTATTGAGGGTACAGTAAAGGGGCAGATCTCGAGCCACGAATGAATGTGGCGCAGCGAGAAGGTCAGCGTTCAGGTTTACGGCACACCGTTAGCACCTAGGATGAAGTATGAGCTCATTATTTAGCGGTGCAACATCAGTGCTCGGGATGCTGCTTTAGCCAAGCGCATGCAGATGTGCTTCTGGTCATCCTGTTTAAGCTTTCAGACGAGGCCCAGAGTTCTAAACTTCTAAAAGCAACGCAATACAAGTGCTAACCCAGTGCGTCTCCACTGTCGGAAAGAAGCGCTATCGGTATAGCTGACATTCTTTCCAAAACTCCCCTCACTGACTGAGACAGGCAGCATTATCTGACCTTGAAAATCAAATCTGTTCTCAGAACTGCTGCTGCAAACAAGGATGGAGGTTAAGTATCCAGTAAAAGGGTCGTTGTGCTCAAAGCATGCTGTTAACCAAATTGCCCAAGGCTAATTGGACCTTTCTGAAGCGGTATAAGTAGTCTACGTCTTGAGCTTTAAAAAAAAAACCACGCGCACAACCTTGGAATATAAAAGAAATAAGGGCTTGTAATAAGGACTAATTGCTGCACTTTTGCATTCTGTACGTTGCCGGAGTTCGACAGCGCACATTTAACAAATAGTAATGTAGATTTATTCTTTTTCAAATAAATTTAAAAGTTAAACAAACTTCTAAATTACAGTTTGTGAATGTCCCAAAGCAGCTTTATAAAGACATCGCCCACTGGCTCATCATCTTCATCACCATGAAAGTCAACTTAATTAAAAATGAAACCTTCACAGTAGGCTTTCAGACGCTTGTCTTTGCTTTATTTTGTACACAATGGTCATCGTGATTTGTCTGATAATTGCTTTTGAAACGGCGATAGGATTTTGTTCTGTGAAGGATGATTGGACTGGATATACCAGTAACACTCAGAACTAATGGGTGCACATTTTTAGATATTTTATCTTTGAGAAAGGATTTTGTTTTGATCTTTTTGCCCTTTATGCAACATTCATTGTGCTGATGTATGTCTGAAAACATACAACCATGTAAAGAAGATTTATAGTAAAGTCCATGTTGTCATAGCCTACTACTTCTTCCAGGCACACAGTATCAGTGTTTAGGTTTGTGTACATGGTGTTTGGAGTACAGTATCAGGGTTTGGGTATGTGGTGTTTGGAGTACAGTATCAGTGTTTAGGTTTGGGTACATGGTATTTGGAGTACAGTATCAGTGTTTAGGTTTGGGTACATGGT
>JAOVVG010000011.1:5530289-5536779 GCA_028566375.1 Leptodoras nelsoni
TACACCTGTGGCCATGGAATATATACAAGTTGCATTATATGGTGCCTTTCACAAACCCAAGGACACTTTACATCAAGGGGGAAAAAAAACTAGGAGGATTAATGAGAGTGGGGCGACACGGTGGCTCGGTGGGTAGCACTGTCGCCTCACAGCAAGAATGTCCCGGGTTCGTTCCCCGGGTGGGGCGGTTTGGGTCCTTTCTGTTTGGAGTCTGCATGTCCTCTCCGTGTCCATGTGGGTGTACTCCAGGTACTCCAGGTTGATTGGCGTCTCTAAAGTGGCCCTAGTGTGTGTGTGTGTGCGTGTGTGTGCGCCCTACGATGGATTGGCGCCCTGTCTAGGGTTGTTCCTGCCTTGCGCCCAATGTGGCCGGCTAGACACCGGCTCCCCCGTGACCCTGAAAAGGAATAAGCGGCCAAGAAGATGAATGAATGAATGAATGATTAATGAGAGTTTTAAGTTGGATTTTGAAAGAAGACAGAGTAGAACAGTTACAATAGAGATGTTATGTTTTGCAGTTTCTCTTTAACTTCAAGAGGAAAAAAAAACTTCTATAGAATGGCTGCTGGGAACTAACTTGTTTTGTAAATCGTCTACAAAATTAAATGCATCTATAAACCAATAAGAAGTATATTGTCATTATTTTATAATTAAAGCACTCAAAGTTAAATCCTTCTGGGTTTGCTGTTATAGGAAATTGTTTTAAAACCCTCATCACACAGTCATTGTTCATTGTTATTAATTATTTACCAACAGTTTTTATAACTTTATTACCGAGTCGGTTGAGGAATCGAGCCTTGTATCACTGAAGCAGTTTGTAGATGAAGGTTAGAGCTTAGTTTTCTTTCATGTAAGGTTGAGTATGATCAGTTATATGAAGACGTAACACCTTAGAAGTCAAGAAACCGGGTCTCCAAATGCAAAATGAATGCAAATTTTAAATACGTCTAGCATGAGGATGCGTGTGTGAATTATGGATTGGTGGGAAAGATTTAGGTTTAGTAAATACAGGTGCTGAATGCTGATTGGTTGCTGGTCTTTCTGCAGGACCCCGGGATGACTCCGCCCTCTCCACTCCTGGGCCAGAAGCCGCTGCAGTTGCTGGAGATCAAGGCCAGGGGGCGCTTCGGCTGCGTGTGGAAGGCACAGCTGCTCAACGAACACGTGGCTGTGAAGATCTTCCCCATCCAGGTAATGCAGGCGTGTGCGTGCGTGCGTGCGTGTGTGCGTGCGTGTGTGTGTGTGTGTGTGTGTGTGTGTGTGTGTTAATAAATCTGAAATTCTGTCATGGGTACAAAGAATGCTGTGTGTGTGTGTGTATGTGCAGAATAAGCAGTCCTGGCAGAATGAGTACGAGATGTACAGCTTGAGTGGGATGAAACACGAGAACGTCCTCAGCTTCATTGGAGCTGAGAAGAGAGGAAACGGCTTGGACATTGAGCTCTGGCTCATTACAGCTTACCATGAGAAGGTACACACACACACACACACACACACACACACACACACACACACACACACACACACTGAACTGAATCCATCATAGCAGAAGCTATACAAAACAGGAGAGCACAAAGTACCCTAAGCACCAAGTGGCTTACATAAGGAAGTACACAGGAAGCAGAGTGTGTTATGTTTAGAAATGTACACACACACACACACACAGTCATGGCATGTTAAGGCTATATAGGATCCTCCCGTTCACTCGAAGCTCATGCCTGCCCCCTGCTGACCAGGATATCAGTATCCATGATGCACTGTAGATCTGAACTGTGTTTAATTCTGCTTTTTTTCTTCTTCTGGTTCGGTTTAACATGGAAATGTGTTCACTGCATTTAATATAGCAAAGCTTGTGTAATAATGTAGCTCACGAATGTCATGACACTCACCAAAATCAGCAGAGAAGTTTCTTCCTCGACTGTGAGCACATATTTTATACAGTCTCTTGATTATCTGCCTGAAAAGCTACAGCAAAGACAAACAACTTAATTCCCATCAGTCTTTATTTCATCCGCATCTTAAAAAAACAGGAAGTTAGGCTAGTCAGGCAGCTGATGCTAGCGATAAGCCCACAGTGAGCCACTGTGTGATTGTAATCAGTGCATTCTCTCTCTGTGTGTGTGTGTGTCTGTGTGTGTGTGTGTGTGTGTGTGTGTGTGTGTGTGTGTCAACAGGGCTCGCTGACTGATTACCTGAAGGCTAATGTGATGTCCTGGAATGAGCTGTGTCACATAGCTCAGACTTTTGCGCGAGGTTTGGCGTACCTGCATGAGGACATCCCGGGCTTGAAGGACGGCCACAAGCCTGTCGTTGCACACAGGTACTAACACCCAAAGTTCTCACACGCACGCACACACACACACTAAACTCACGTCACACTTCCCTTTGATCATCACCCACTTTATATTTCACTTTTTTTTTTTTTTACATCACTCTCTCTCTGTCTCTGTCTCTCTCTTTTTGTCTCTGTCTCTCTGTCTTTCTCTTTGTCTGTCTGTCTCTCTGTCTCTCTCTCTGTGTCTCTCTCTGTCTGTGTGTGTCTCTCTCTGTGTCTCTCTCTGTCTGTGTGTGTCTCTCTCTCTCTCTCTCTCTCTCTCTTTCTTTCTGTTTCTCTCTCTTCCAGGGATATTAAGAGTAAGAACATACTGTTGAAGAACAATCTCACCGCCTGCATTGCTGATTTTGGCCTCGCTCTGAAGTTTGAGGCAGGGAAATCTGCAGGTGACACACACGGACAGGTGAGCTCTGATCCTGATCTCTGTGCTGATCTGGGGGACTCGAACAGTACTGTGTGGTTCTGAACATTTCTTACATATTAAACTTAGCACTGATGTTGATGAATTTGGTGGAGTATGATTAGAGCTAGAACTACAATCCTACAATCCTGAAAGATTGTGTGTGTGTGTGTGTGAATGTGTGTGTGTATGTTTTTATATTTATAGGTGGGCACTCGACGCTACATGGCTCCAGAGGTGTTGGAAGGAGCCATAAATTTCCAGCGAGATGCCTTCCTGAGGATTGATATGTATGCTGCAGGACTAGTGCTGTGGGAACTGGCGTCGCGCTGCACTGCTGCTGACGGTAACACACACACACACACACACACACACACACACACGACCGTGCTGACCCTTCAGCCTAATGCTGACTCTGTATGTGAATTTCTTGCTTATCACAGAGAACATGATCCCACTGACCTGCCCTTCACACCCCAAAAGCTCTCACACACACACACACACGCGCACACGCACACACAAACGAGGTTAACTGACTGTGTGTGTTTAGGTCCAGTGGATGAGTATGCATTGCCGTTTGAGGAGGAGGTGGGTCAGCATCCCTCGTTAGAGGACATGCAGGAAGTCGTCGTACACAAAAAACTCAGACCCACTTTAAGAGAATACTGGCAGAAACATGCGGTAAGATACACACACACACACACACACACACACACACACACACACACACACAAAGTACAAAGCTACAATCTTTACCCATAACAGTAGTTATTGTAGCATGCTAATAGTATAATACATATACATTACATATACCAACATTTATATTCGGTTGAGGAATCGAGCTGTACCTTTTATCCATTTATAGATGCATTTAATGTTTTGGAACATCCATGAAATAAGTTCCTATATTCTTGCTTTATAAGAAATTAACCAGTACCTTCCATCCAATCAGAATGAAGAATGAATTGAACAGTGCTGTTAAGAACACACTCGATAAGTTGTAACACAGCTAGAAGTTATAATAGTTACATATAGTTACATATAGTTCATAATTCCATATATGGTTTACAGTGAACCTTTGCATTTCTTTAAGTGTAATGCTGATGATTTTGGATTTGGATAGTTGTCCTAAGGAGCAAAAATATCCATGATGTATTTCTCTCCTGTGTCAATCATATGGCATGTGTGAGCTCATGTATGTGGAAGTGGGTGGATAGTTACAGTCTATAATTCGTTTAAAAAAACTGGAAAATGAACTCAAGTGGTGGTATAATTGGTTATAAAGTGATGTCATTATCTGTGTGTGTGTGGGGAGCAGGGCCTGGCCACACTGTGCGAGACCATAGAGGAGTGCTGGGATCACGAAGCTGAGGCTCGCCTCTCGGCCGGCTGTGTGGAGGAGCGCATCATCACTATGCAGCGACAGACCAACCTCATCGCCCCTGACGACATCCTCACCGTCGTTACCATGGTGACCAACCTGGACTACCCGCCCAAAGAGTCCAGCCTATGAGGCAGCACCTCATCAGCCAATCAGACTACAAGGGCAGGACGATGCAGAACTACAAGCATCTCCTGCTCCGGGTGCGAGTGTGTGTGTGCACGTGTTCGCCCGCCAGGACGTGTGTGTGAGAGACGGTTCAATCCTTACAGACACCTAGAGGGAAGGAAAAGACACGTAAACTGATCTCTTTCTCTCTCTCTCACACACATACACACACGTATATAAAGGACCTTCAGATCGGAGGCTCACGTAAGGAAGCCGTTTGCACCAAAAGTGTTCTTTTTCCACAAACGGGGAAACTTCCTGATTTTTTTTTTTTAAACAAGAGTGAAGACTTTTGACAGAAATAATACTATTTGGTTTTAGTATGAAAAGGGCAACTCTCAATATGAACTGCAATTGCTTTTTTTCCCCTCCTCCTGCAAGTTCTTCTGAATCATTATTGTAACGCCAATAGGAAGCGCTTTTGAATGTCCAGTACTACTACTCCAACACCACACACACACACACACACAGTAAACACGTCAGACACAGCCATACACAACAGTCTGGGGTTCACCTTACCTTGTGTTCCCGTGAACAAAAGCAACGTTTCATTTTCTATGCAACAAATGAGACCAATTCAATTGAGATTTTCTCCAGTTTATGCAAATCGGTTACGGTAACAAATGAAAATTGGCTCTCGTGAATTCCCCGGGCCTGTAGGGTGCCTCGAAGGAGAGAATTGGCACTTAAATGTACTCAAAGAACTCAAACCTCAGCTAAATACACTCTCTCTCTCTCTCCAGTGAGGTGCTCGGGTGTTCCTGTTGTCACTGATGCATTCTGGGAAATCTAAGCTGACTCGAAAATCCTAACATTTAAATATGAGTTTCAGTTCATCGGGCGATTCGGTACTTCGTAGCGTTTCACTGGAACACACACACACACAGACACACACACACACAGCATTTCTGCCTTGACATATTGGCTTTATTTCTTTGCTGCATTCAAAGCATATTTTGTGTATTTTTTTCCTTTTTTATCTGTTTGAGTGTGCTGCTCAAGCTGTGAAGGGTGGATTGTGGGTAAAATCTATGCTGTAGTCTTTTTTTTTTTAAGTCTCAAGGACGGAGTGACGGAGTCACTTTGCAAGGTGTTGCTGGTTTTAGCAGGCTGTCGTGGAGCTCGTCTTTTACACTATTTTTATTTGATTTCCTCTTTCATCATCCCTGTTTTCAAAAGCTAACATTAACCTGTCTCTCTCTCTCTCTCTCACACACATACACACACACACTCTGGTTTTCATGATGCACCTCAGGTAACCTCTTGGTATTTCTCCTTCTGTCTCCTCTGTTCATTCTGGTGCCATTGAAACAATCTGGCTGTCTTTGGATTTATTATTCATTTTCTACACACAAGGGTTGTTTCTTATTTCTTATGACCGTAAACCTTTCGTCCTCTCTCTCTCTCTCTCTCTCTCTCTCTCTCTCTCTCTCTCTGTCCCCGCCCCCTTCCCGTCCCCATATAGAAACACTATGTCAGTATTCAGGGATTCAGCACTATGCGTGTGTAAAATTACAGCTCGTATGCAATCATGTGAGGTGCAACAACAACTTCTGTAACTGTAGCTTGCTTTTTTTTTTTGGAAACTCCGGCTGCTTTTCGGTTATTTATTTTCACGCTACAGTGGGTGCCAATACTTTAAAACGTATACTAAATATATACACAACAGATCTCCACATGATAAACATGCAGAAACACTGAACCAGGCTTACACACACACACACTAATTTTGCTTTTCACAACTCTATGTATGGTATTGCAGAAGAAAGGGTGCTTTAGTGCTATTATGTCTCGTGTGTGGGTGTGTGTGTGTGTGTGTGTGTGTGTGTTTTTTTAACCAATTTAAGAAGCAACAGGAGTGTAAAGATGTTATTGTGCTGTGAAATTACAGAGAACACACATTAGCTGCAGGGAAGGTGTGTGTTTGTGTGTAGGGGTGGAGTTCAGCTCTAAGCATGTAACACGTTCATCTTCAGCCAAGCCTGCTCCGTTTTCATGACCGTGGCCGAGCCGCGCGAGCGTCGCAGGCCTCCTGAAGCTGCACATAGCTGTAAATACAGTGTGAATGTCGTATGTTGTAGATTACCAGTATAGCATGAAGTTGTTTTATTTTCAATGGTAATCATGAGGCAAAAAAAATAGTCCTTTTAAAAGAAAGAAAAAAAAAAAGAAAAAAGTACCTATTCAATACTGAGATGTTACAGTT
>JAOVVG010000011.1:5835828-5847711 GCA_028566375.1 Leptodoras nelsoni
TTTCCCAGGTCGCCCCACCCGGGGATTGAACCCGGGTCCTTCTTGCTGTGAGGCGACAGCGCTATCCACTGTGCCACCATGCCGCCCACAGAATCAGTGTTAATTATTATGATAAAGCGCTCATCCACAGAGGATTTGTCACATTGTCCTTCTAAAAGCTCTGCCCCTGAAGCACTGTGCAACTTCTTTTCTAAACATAAATTTAAAGAATGTTATGGAATGTCAGTTTAAAAAAATTAATAGGGGTTTCCAGTTTGGCATGCACTGCATGTAGAAGTGTCTTGGTGCCACTCCTGTGAATTCAAATTATTTAACAACTTTAAAGTTTTGCTTTGAGGGAATCTTATTCCCTGCTTTTCTATTTAAATTACGACCTGGGAAAATGGCTCGCAATCTAAGAGAGAAGAGTAATTTAAAAGCCTTGAGAATAAACACTCGTGACATGGCATGGCCTTCGGAGAGGCCTTGTTCTTCGGCGGATAGTAACCAAGCCAAACTCATTGATCCGATGCCTTGACTCATGCCAGCTATAGAAAATCTGAAAAGTTCACTACTACTTTCCAATGCTCTGCAGCCCCTAGGTGAAACCCTGGACTCTTGACCTGCAGTCGGGAAGCATTAAAGCCCTACAGGCTTCTGCCTACAATCACAGTGGTAGACTTCCCCAATTAGAACAACAGTGTAAACACCTTACAGATTCAAACACAACTTTGCAGGTCAAGCTTGACGACCTTGAAAATCGCTCCCGCCAATATAATTTGAGAGACTGAAGGTGCGGACGCGACATGCTTCATGACTGAGCTAGAAGTCTGAGCTGGAAGTGTTTGGAGCAGGCAATTTTCAACATCGCCCCATCCTTGAGAGAGCCCATCGACTAGGCCGCACGCAAGCTGCAGGTGGTGCTAATTCTAACCAGCCTAGATTGTTTATTATGCTCTTTCATTCTTCCTGGGATAAGGAACTTGTTCTGCATAAAATAAACGACAGTGTAAGCTTCCAAGGTTCCAACGTTAGGTTTTTCAGGACTACAGTATGGATCTTTCCAGAAGGCGTGCTGCTTTTAGTGCAGTGAAAGCTGCACTGTACAAAGAGAATGTCCGTTTCAGTTTCTCTATCCAGCCAGACTGGGAGTTATTATGACAGAAGAATATAAAATATGAGACACTCCTGAGGCAGCTCAGGCCTTCTTTAGGTCTATATATAGTCTGTATATTTTTTTTCACGGACTGAGTCATAATGGTGTTAGGCATTGGTGGTTAAGCTATGTGTCTTACAGTTTCCTACCTTGGTAATAGAAACACGTTTACAGTTTTTGTCTAGAAAGGACTTTTTAATGTATATTTCCTAATGTTATCTCAGGTAATAGACCTATGCTAATATACTGAGTGCATTGTATTTCATGTTATGCTTAACCCAATACTGTAACTAATCTAATGGCTAAACAATAAATATGTATATTAGCCAGTGTCAAATTCCGGACAACTTTCACATACTATTAATTGTTACTATTTACGAGTCACAAAGATTTGTTTTTTCTCTATACTTAGATGGTTCTCTTCCTTGTAAAGTGGCTTCGGTCTAGCGGTATACTTGGGGGATTACACAAACTCGATGTGTTTTAGACTAGCCTGCTCGAGGCACGCGTACTGGAAGTTTCTTTGATTGTGGATTTCTGAGAATTATCGGAACGTCTTTCCCCCAGCTGCCCCCATTTACTTTTCATTACTTTATGTTTCTTTTTATTATTTATTTATTCCCTTCCCCTTTCCTTCTCCCTTCCCTTTTCCCCCACAGACATGTTCTCTTCAGTCCTTCTCAAACATCCCAGGTTATTTATCTTTTTGTTTCTGATTCAATTACCTAAATACTTCACTTATACACAACATAACTAGATGATGGTATCCAACATGGGCACTCCAATTAGATTTCTCTCCTGGAATGTCAGGGGATTACGATCCAAACTAAGGTTGTAAAGGTTTTCGGCCCATATCAATCTTTATCTTTAGATGCAGACTTAATCTTCATTCAAGAAACTCTTCTAAAGAAGAACACATCAAACCTCATAAGTCTTGGGTGAGCCAAGTGTTCCATTCAAATTATAATAGTAAAGCCTCTGGGTTGCTATAATGATTAATAAAAAAAAAAAAACCCCAATGTATTCCTTCTAGGGTTATCCCTGATCTAAATGGGAGATTATTATTATATTATAATATTATATTATAGTCGTGGGTATGATTTTTCAAACCCCGCTGATCTAGCATTCCTGATTTGAACACGCATAAGATATTAATTGTGTCATAGATCCTGCATTACAGATCAAACCCGACCTCAACGATGGCCGCACTGTCTGTTTTCCTCGCAGAGAATGGTTGTGTTGACCCATGGCAGGACCTTTATACACATAGGCAATCATAATCTTTCCTCTCCCAGGTACATCACTCCTTCTCTCGAATTGATTATTTGCTTATCACTCCTGAGCTTATGCAATATGTTACTAAGGTTGACTATATGGCAATAGTTATCTCGGCTCACACACCTTTACAGCTGAAGCTAAATACTATTCTTACCGGAGAGTTTGCGCTTAGTGGCATTGCTTATGGAAGAGAGCTTCTGTACAAAATCTTTCAATTCTTTCTAGAAACAAATAAATCTGATTCAGTTATCCACTCAGTATAGTGGGAATCGCTGTGGGAAGTGGTTATTCCGGGTGAAATTATTTCCTATGTTTCCCACACTAAGATATTAAACCAGAAAAAGGCAGGCGAACTGTTAAGCTCCGTAGTTGCTACAGATAACCAGATCTCTTCTAATCCAACCCCTGAATTCATTAAAAAAACATGCTGACCTCCAAACAGAATTTAATCTTCATTCAACTAACCAGGCCTCACAAAGATTCTTGTATGAGTATGGGGAAAATTTATTAGCACATTAGTTGAGGAGAAGTGCAGCTTCTAGGTTAATACACCAAATTAATAATAAATAATAATGATAATTCTGGTAACTTTAAAAACTAATCCTGATGTGAATGTGTATAATGAATCCTTCGAAAGAGGTTGTTTACTTCCTACCTTGACTCAAGCCACGATTTTGCTTATTGTAAAAAAAAAAAAAAAAAAAAATCATCCACCCATCAGTTTGCTCTGTAACGTGCACAAAATCCGAGCTAAGATCCTGGCTAAGCGCATGGAGCCTGTCCTTCCCTCCAACAGACAGGTCTGATTAAAGAAAGGCACTTGCTTTCTAATATTTGCAGGATTCTAAATATATTATATACAGCTGATAACATGTCGATTCCTGAGACAGTTGTTTCACTGGGTGCTGAAAAGGCCTTTGTTTGGAGTGGGACTACTTGTTCCTAGTCCTCAATAAACTCAGATTCCGAAATAATTAGATTTCTTGGATCAAGCTACTCTGTACTGCACCCTTGGCTCGGGTTTGCACGAATTTGCCATACTCTGAATATTGCCCCTTACTTAGGAGTACTCAAAAAAGATGTCCCCTGTTTACCTTTGTTATTCGCCTAGCAGTAGAACCACTTTCTGCTGAGCTAAAAACAACACCTAAAGTACAGGGAATTATGCATTTCGGAGTTGAAAATAAAGTCTCTCTATATGCATATGACCTTTTGATATATGCAAGTCATCCCCTCTCGTCCATCCCGGTTATTAATTCAATTCTAGTTAATTTTGGCTCCTATTCAGTTTATAAAGTAAATATCACTAAAAGTGAGTTCTACCCAATTAACAAAGCATTAGATTCCATTATGATTAGAACCATTATGGGGTTCTTATGCAGTGACAAGGTCCCTCGAAACACAAGGGACATTCTTCAGCGTGCCCATTCTTTAGGGGGATTAACCCTTCCTAATTTTATATATTATTATTTTGCAGCCAGTGTTCAGAAAATGGTTTTCTAGCTCAAGCATGCTGAGAAGGGGTGGTGTACAGGAGGTGAACAGGAGGGAGGAGGGAGAACTTGGTAAGAAACTAGAGGAAGGAACTTTCCATAATTAACCTGTCATCTTCCTGTGCCAGATTAAAGTAGTCCACAGTGTCTACATGTGTAATGCTAAACTGCCCCAAATTTATCTAGGCAGACCCTACATGTCCCCGTTGTGGTGGAGAGCCAGCATACCTTTTTCACATGTTTCGGTTGTGCCAGAAACTGAGGAGATACTGGGATTGTGTCTTTGACCCTCTCTACAGTCATTAAGAAAGAGTTAACCCAATGTAAGGGACAGTTAGCAGTCTTTAGTGAGAATTAAATGCAGTCATCTCGAGAATTAAACGAACAGCGTTTGCTATACTGTTATTGCTTTTGCTTAATTTGCTTTACTGCCCAGTCTACAGCCTGACATACTCAAACCGAAGGGCAGAGAAATGATCTTAAGCATCATTTTGTACCCGAGTTACAGTTAGACTCTAATGTTGCAAGATAACCATGAATTGGTTTAGTAACAAAGAATAGTGTTCTAAAGACAGGAGTGGGAAGTATAAATGATTATTTATGCTCAAATTTAAAAATAGCAGAACTTCACGAGGATAGATTATGTGATTTATTAAGAAATTTTAAACATGTACGTGATGTTAGTCTACAATGGTGCCACCATCTTTTGCCCTTCTTAAAAGGAATAACATTATGACCGCCTACACTGTTGCCATTTTTTGTGTAACTTTTGACTCTGAGCTACCCTCTAGTGGATGTACCGATTAACATCCACGCCAAAGGATGGGAAAACACATAGTAGTACACTATATAGACAAAATATGGCCTGGCTCGCAATCTTCATTCTAGTTCATCCCATCGGTGTTCAGTGGGGTTGAGATCAGGACTCTGTGTGGGCCAGTCAAGCCTTTATGGGCCTGGATTTGTGCACCAGGGCACAGTCATGCAGGAACAGAAAACAGTCTTTCCCCAAACTGTTCTCACAAAGCTGGAAGCTTACAATTGTCCAAAATGTCTTATACTGACACCTTAAGATTTCCCTTCAGTGGAACTAAGGGGCCGAGGTCAAACCCTGAAAAAAAGCCTCAAAGCATTATTCCTACTCCACCAAACTTCACAGTTGGCACAATGCAGTCAGGTAGGTAACGTTCTCCTGCCGTTTTCCAAACCCAGACTCATCCATCAGACTGCCAGATAGAGAAGTGTGATTTGTCACTATACAGAACATGTTTCCACAGCTCCAGAGTCCAGTGACGGCATTCTTTACGCTCACTCACCACTACCAGCACTTGGCTTTGTGCTTGGTGACGCAAGGCTTGCATGCAACTGCTAGTCTATGGAAACCTATGCCATGAAGCATCCTGTGCACAGTTTTTACGCTGATATTAATGGCAGGAGGTTTGGAACTCTGCAATTATTGAGACAACAGAGCGTTGGTGACTATTACGCACTATTCACCTCAGCACTCAGCAAACCCTTTGTGGGCGAGTTGCTGTGGTTCCTGAAAACTTCCAGTTTTCAATAATACCACTCACAGTTGATTGTAAAGTTTCTAGAAGGGAAGAAATTTCACGTACTGACTTGTTACAACGGTTGCATCCTATTACAGTATCACTCGATTTCCGTGAGCTCTTTAGAATGACCCATTCCTTCACAAATGTTTGTAAAGTTAGACTGCATGGCTAGGTGCTTGATTTTATATAGCTGTGTGGGACATTGGAAACACCTGAATTCAATGATTAAGGGGTGTGTCCAAATACTTTTATATATATAGTGTATAACGGCAGGGATCGTTGCGTTGTTTGAAACTGACATATTTATTTAGTATGTAAAGGGAACATGAAGTACTGATATTATGATAATTCAGGTCATTTGAAAATGCCTAGTATTATTAAGTTAAGGCAAGTCCGGTTGCTTTGATTTTACCATACACATGGATATATTCGCTTACCATATATCAGCTTTCCTTCCATAACCCTCTCCACTAATGACCTCTGGGCTCATCCAGTATGGTGTTCCGGTCACTGACTTTATACCCGTTCCTGACAGGCAGATGGTCTGCAGACGACGACTTGCTCCAAAGTCGCCTAGCTTCACATTCCCAGCTGAATCTCTCAGGATGTTGGCACCTGGCAAGCAAGAAAATCACAACATTAACAAATGAAAGAAAGTATGAGCAACAAAGTACTCTACCCTTACCGTCATATCAGAGCTGTGGGTGTCTCACGTTCTCACCTTTGATATCTCTGTGTACAATCATGTTGCTGTGCAGGTAACACACTCCTTCCAAGATCTGCCGTGTGTATTTACGTGTGACATTTTCTGTCAGAGCGCCATAAGACTTGAGTTGGTCTTTAATTGATCCCTGAAGACAAACATGTAAATATCACATCACAACAAACATCACAGAGGATAATAATTAACAAGGTTAGGCTTCAGATGTAGGTGTAAAAGATTTTGTGTTTTTACCCCAGGCATGTGCTCCATGAAGATTGAGAGGGTTCTTTCATGTGTGTCCCGCAGGCAACCATAGTATTGGACTATGCGTTCATGAAAAAGATTCTTCAGGAGCTGGATCTCACACTCCAATGCACTCACCTCCTTAACATGTAAAAAAAACAAAAGAGCAAAACATAACGCTTATACAAGATAAATCATAAGGTAGTGTAGAGTATAAATGCTCATACACTGCAAAAGTATTCACTTCCTTTGGACCTCCCTGGAACTAAAAAAAATGTGTTGACACAAAATCCCCAATAATATTCAAAGGTGGTCAGTGACAGGGTCAAGAAGGGGGTTAGTCAGAGAAGCAACCAAGGGACTAAACATCACTCGCAACATGATGCGGTCACCACCATGCGTCACTGTGAAGATGATGTTCTCTGAATATTTATGCAGTGAATATTTATACTTATGCAAGCCTCTGTTAATCCTCAGAGTACATCAGAAACAATGAATCATATATTCACACTGCAGAAATACTGTAAATTTGATTGCTAACCTTGCTGGTTTCTGGGCTGTCTGGGTCAAACTGGACCTGCTTGACGGCGAGTTCTCTGCCCGTGTCAGCATCATAACAGAGGAAGACCCGACCGAATCCTCCCTGACCTAGCAGTTTTCCCAGGCGCCAGTTTGTCGGGGCACGTGGCGCTACACATACAAACACACACACTCACTGAACAGTCCACATTTCATACTTCAACATGCCAAAAGGCCTGTGTGTCTGTGATAATCACACAAAATGCATAAATGCTTTAACCAGGGAATTTTTTAATTGATCAAACTTACAGCGACTGGGCGGGCTGATGTCCATGACAGAGAGTGTTGGGTTCGTGTTGGGGTTGGGGGTGGGCTCTATGTCGCTGCCACGGCGGCGACGACCTGGCTCTTCTAGTTCAGGTGAGAAGATGCTGCTGCCGCTGCTAGTGCTCGGGCTCTGGTCTGTCGGGCTGAAACTCATGGGTGAGCGGAAGCCGTGGCCTTGTGTTCGCCGTGCTCGTGGAAATGTCTTACGCCCTGCAGTGAAGGAGATAGAAATAAAACAGACACACTCATGGACTGATGAACACATTATCACTGTGTAATGTTGCATTAGATATCCTTGCACTTCTTAAACAGCTTATAACATCAAAGAATTTCTTCTCCAGTAATATAATATACTATTTAATGTAAGTAATAATAATGATAGCAAAATTAACAGGATGCGCTGAAGTAAATAAATGGTCCCTCACCATCACTGTAGTCCTGCAGACCAAAGGGGATGGGGTATCTCCGTGGATACGTACCGCCTTTCCCCGACTTCTCAAACACTGGAATGTCATATTCTGAAACAGGGAGGCTTATTATTATAGTCCTCCTTTAGATGTTTATGTCAAATCAGATCTTTTTGCTTCTAAAAGCTTACCTGTAAAGTCCTGATGGTTGTCTGGGTAACTCTGAGCTCGGGGCATGCGGGATTTCGGATAGCTCTCACTTTAAGATGAGAAATAAAGTCAGTTGTAGGCCCGATCTTAAAATGCGTTTGTTCATGTGGTCTTTAAAAATACCTGTCGAGAGGGCTATCCAGTGAAGGACAACTGCCTGATGCTGAATTCTCAGGGCTGCTCATGGACAGTGGATCCAGCATCTATCCATGCAAACACACAGGTGTCACAGCTATTTTCCCTGACCCCAACAGGTGATAAAGCTGATTTTATATTCAAAAAAGTTAAAAATGCCTCATCACCTGGTCCATGCTCTCAGGTATGAATTCTCCCTCGCTGTTGATGCTGGTGAATGAGCCATTTCTGGCCACCTGCTGCAGCGCATCAGGGATGTAGCCTGGAGGAGGAGAGCTGCGGTCTGCAGACTGAGATCCTGCACAGACACAGCAGTTTGCAGCCCATTTAACTCAATTTAATCTGATCTTTAAAAGAAAGACATTTCTGAAACGGTCAAGACTGTAAACCAGAAAATCGTCCGTAGTCAGTAAGACACATTTATCTTAATCTTAATTCACATCGAGAACATGTAGTCAGCAAACTCAGACCCATCTTTATACAGACACACTGAGTCATGGCTTGACTGCAAATCATATACCGGACTGGAGCTATAATCTTCCATACAGTTTAATTCAATCATGCCACTAACTGTACATGAAGTACACGATTTGAGACTTCACCTAAAAAACTAATAATAAAAAGAACATGAAGATTAAGAAGACAGCTTAGAAATTCAGCACTGACCTATCAGGGCCAGCATGTTCTTCCTGTCTGTGTTGTCCAGATGCTCATGAGTCAGCAACATATTCATACCAGAGAAGGAGTTCTGATGAAGTAAATAAAAAAAAAAAAAAATCAGGAAATTATTTGACGACCATTAAAAACAGATAAAGCAAAGCTGTATACATTTCAATTAATGTGGTTGTTCGTGTACATTAGTGCATGAATACTACTTGTGTTTACAGTGTCACTTAAAAGATCTGCCCTACACTGAAGTCTGGAAATATTCCCTGAAGTTCCCTGGAAATATTTTTATTCTACTCTTAATTTTTACTACATCCAGTGTATATCATGACCAAGCTATAGAGATGCTTTATGCTTACATAGAAACCTAATGGACTGCTTTTAAATACTGTGAAACATTATTTAACATGATCTGATTATGCAAAATTAGTTTAAAGATGGCTATTATTTTATTTATTTATTTTTATTTTTTATTTTATTTATTATATTTTTTTAAGTATAGCTTTATAGCTTTACATGAACTCAGACTGACCTGCGAAGATGCTGGAAACACCAGCAGTATCTTGAGACTCTTCATGTGGACAGAGCGATCCAGCAGCTCAACAGCCTTATCCAGATCATCTTGTGTGCTCAGAGGAATCACCAGCTATGGGGGAGGAGAGGGAGAGAAAAAGAGAGAGTAAGAGCGTACAGGGTGCAAAGAAAGAGACAGAAAAGGGAAAGTGAAAGGATAAAAAGAAGGGGTGAAACAGAAATAAGGAAAATTATTATATTTTCCAGTTCATTTCTGATTAACTTCAGAAAAAAAAAATCCAGGTATCAAACTCATCACTGTTCCATTGAAAATGATTTTGCTTAATGTTCTAATCATGCATAATAATAATTATTATTTCCGTCCACAGAGCAATGAAACATATGCCAGGTCAGTACTAACTCCAAGATCTGATGTACACATGCACACAGACGTCTGATACCTCGTTATTGGTGTAGTGCAGGTCCATCGTTTGACCAAACGCCACTTTAGCTTTGGCACTCAGCTCGTCCAGCCTGAGAGGTCGAGGAAACTGCAGGATCCTAAAACACCACACAGAAAAGTAGATAATAATATATTATAATGTGTATACAGTATGTAAACCCATACACATAATACTGTTATGCAATAACACAGAATGCTCTTTATGATATAAATAACTGTTTATGCCATTTATTCTGTATATCAGCATTTCCTAAAGTGGTGAGGAGTAAAGACTTAGAAGCACATTTTGGTTCTTTTGAGGCCATCTAAAAAGAGGAAATATGAACACTGAATAATCAGTACAGGTGTGTCTGCAGCTGGGAGAGAGCAAAAAAAAAACCTTCAAGAAAATGAATAGAAATAAATGAGTAGTAAAATATATTACAAATGTAAACAGTTTATGAGTAAATGTACTCTATGTTCGCAGGAGTTAGTAGGGGACTTTCTGAAGCTTTCTTTACTTCTTCAGATGGAACCAGAACTTTAATTACCAACTAATAACTCATTTTTGCACGAGTAAAGAATGACAGTGCTTTACATCACTAATAGAGACAAGGATCATCTATATATCAAGTTTGCAGTAAGAGAGCAGGACTATGCACTCTATTATTGGTATAAATATGCATGGAAGTTTGTTTGCAGAATTAAATGGACCACACAAGCAAAATGATATCATACTGTCGATTGAAAGACTGGAGAAAGAGATTAATTTAATTAGTAATTATTTTAGTAATGTTCACTTTTCACAAGCCAGTCAAATGCTGATGAATAAAATCAAAGCCATGTCCAACAAATCTGCCTTTTCACTTGGAAACATATCACACTGTGAAAGAAAAAATGTGCTGACGTTCTGGTTCTTTAAAGCTACAGGATGTAGGAATTTGAAAAGTCTACCAACACCTCCCATTAGTCACGTGGAGCCATCATGAAAGTCTCAACCTTAAAAACCTTTCTACTGGCTAGCGATACAAACTCCAGACATACAGCTTTTAAACCAAGGCAGTCTCAGGGCCAGTTTGGAGCCTAATATTGAACCAATTCTCCGTGTTTATGCAGCCAAATAACCAGTTCTCGGCCAGGAAAACTGGCTCCAGAGTGGCACCAATACTTTTTCTGGTCTAGAACCAAGAACTGGTTATGTTATAGAACAGGGGTCGGATTATCATGGCCAACTAAAACTTTTGACCAAAGTTAGACCAAATACAGCTACTGTAGCGTCTAGTCTGCTTCGCATTAATGTCTTTTGATGTAACTACACAAATTTCACAGAAATATTTTTTAAATTAGGATTACATGTTCATCACATTTAAATCCCCAACATTTTAGGGTGTATGATCAACAGCAGCAAATTCTTTATAACATAACATCAATACCTCTTCTCTCCTCGGTACTCAAACTTCACCCGAACATCGTTCTGTAAGAAAGAAAACATGATTGAAGTACCACAAAAATACACATCAATACTTTTCATTCCATCACGTATTTCATTTTATCCATAACTAAAGAAACATGGTGCGTAACTACTTCCTGTATATCAGCACTGAATTGTTCTGAACAGCCACAAATGTGTATAGGATCATTCAGAACTTCCTGAGGAGTCAGGAACACTCTTCACTTGGAATGCTTTTACAGGAGCTGACCTGGTTCTTGGGGGACGAGGCTTTGGGTTTTCCCAGATCGGGCATGGCTGACCGGTTGGAGCGCTGCAGTTCAGCCAGGTCCTGCATGATCGAGTTCAAAACCTCCTGTTCGTCTGCCGGCAGAAGCGCAACCATGACAAATTAAATCACTTAGCAATAACAGAAGAGCAATGAAGAAGGTATTAGGAAATGAGTACGTACCCATGATCACTGCTCAGATTTTGCCCCAGGAGTTCAGGAAAGAGGATCTGCCCATCAAATGGGGTCCTTTCTCCTACATCACATGACAGGAGAGAAGTTTTTTTTTAAAGATTTGCATTAATGTTTATACATGTGTGTATACAACACGTATACAATACATATGAATTAATTAAGTAATTTCAAAAAAGGTTCTTGTTTTAATAATGTAATGCTTAAAAATCTTACTTTGGTCACATGAAATACTTATGTTTGTCTTAACTGCATCTATAACATTAAGTTAAATTCATTCATTCATTCATCTTCTTGGCTGCTTATTCCTTTTCAGGGTCACGGGGGAGCCGGTGCCTAGCCGGCCACA
>JAOVVG010000011.1:6711030-6721604 GCA_028566375.1 Leptodoras nelsoni
TCAGACAAGTACCGTTCTCCTGGCAACCCCCAAACCCAGACTCATCCATCAGATTACCAGATGGAGAAGTGTGATTCATCACTCCAGAGAACATGTCTCCACTGCTCTAAGAGTCCAGTGGCTGCATGCTTTACACCACTGCATCCGACGCTTTGCATTGTGCTTGGTGATGTAAGGCTTGGATGCAGCTGCTTGGCCATGGAAACCTATTCCATGAAGCTCTCTACACACTGTTCGTGAGCTAATCTGAAGGCCACATGAAGTTTGAAGGTCTGTAGTGATTGACTCTGCAGGAAGTTGGTGACCTCTGTGCACTATGTGCCTCAGCATCCACTGAACACCTGAATTCAATGATCTGGATGGGTGAGTGAATACTTTTGGCAAAATAGTGTACACTTTTATGCAGCTCAACAGTAATTATAGACAATAACAGAAGATACAGAACCATACACAGAAATAAATCATTTATCAATCTGATCATTTGTTTATTTTAAATAAATAAAAGAAACTTCTAAATAAGCGAACTTAAATAACTTAAATAAATAAACCTAAACGTATTTCGCATTGCACTTCCGGATTGCCGCACACGTGGTACTTAGTGCGTATTGCGTCATCCAACGTGAGAATGGAAGGAGGCCCGATCTCGGTGTGAAGGTTAATCAAAATATACTTAATACATAGAAGCAAAAGTGTTGAATAAAGTGACAGTACAGAACACTGTATGGAGTGAGATTTGTACTATAAATATATATATATATATTTTTTTTTTAAACTAGCGAAAAAATCATCGCCCGAACAGGGACTTGAACCCTGGACCCTCAGATTAAAAGTCTGATGCTCTACCGACTGAGCTATCCGGGCGCTCTGAGTAGTGCTCCAATGACCCCGCTGATGAGTTTCATTCTACTTAAGACGTTAAACCCACTGGTGTAGTTTTGTACAAGATGGCTATAAGAAGACCCAGGTGACAGATTACAGCGTGTTTTATTTTAATTTTATCACGTCTTTTATAAGAAAACTAAGCCTTATAAAATCTAGGACTAGCTTTAAAGTTTTAGATGCACAATTTAAGATATGATGGTTGATTTCTGTGCATAGTGCGGTCAAAAACGTAGAGGAAAAAAAGAAAGACTTGTGTATTTTAACTGTCTGGAGAAAGCCGACCGCTATGTTGCCTGTACGTTGGAACAGGAGGAGGCTGCGCCCTCTAGCGGCTGTCTGCAGTACGACTTTTAACCTGGCCAATGCCCAGATCAGTCTTTGCAAAATGTGGCGTAAATTTTTCTTTTAAAGTAAAATCTCTGCAGATTATTTCTAATAAAATGTTCTGTTATTTTCCAGAGCTCAGCTGACCTTGATACAGCAGTGATACAGTGCCCTTGATATTATTTACCATAAATAAGAAAGTCTGATTATAGTTATTGCAACACTCGAGTTCCATCACCGCCTCACAGCAAGAAGGTCCCGGGTACGATCCCCGGGTGGGGCGTTCTGGGTCCTTTCAGTGTGGAGTCTGCATGTCCTCCCTGTGTCCGTGTGGGTTTACTCCGGGTACTCCGGTTTCCTCCCACAGTCCAAAGACATGCACGTTAGGTTGATTGACATCTCTAAAGTGGCCCTAGAGTGAGTGAGTGAGTGAGTGAGTGAGTGAGTGAGTGAGTGTGTGTGTGCTCCCTACGATGGATTGGCACCCTGTCTAGGGTTGTTCCTGCCTTGCGCCCTATGCTGCCGCGTAGGCACCGGCTCCCCCGTGACCCTGAAAAGGAATAAGCGGCCAAGATGATGAATAAATGAGTTCCATCACACCTTGGAAATGTGTCATGCACAAACTTATAAATAAACCTGCAGATTTGAAGTTCAATCATTTCAAACAAGCACAGATTTTAAATTCGACCATCTGAATCCCAGGATCCGATTCACAGAAACAGCCCGTCATCACCACAGAACCCATCAGCTCAGGGGAAGAAACCCGCACCTTTACCTGCACTTATCCCCATTTTAACATCCGCAGATTCCACACACAACAAACATGCTTGAAATATTAAAATATTTATTGAACATAGAAAAGCTACAGTTTAATATAAAATCGATCTAATATAAAAGACGTGCGTCCTTGTGCAGTATAACTGTGATTCTGTACAGATTCCAGTGCAAATGTTGTTAAAAAAACAAAAACAAACAACAAAACTAAAGAACTGTGGGCAGATTTACAGACTATCCAGAGTGAGAAAACGTTTCAAAAAGATGTAGAAAATAGTCGCTGACTCTAAAGACATTCAGGTGGTCGTTTGTGGTTAATCGCAGGTTGGAGTATAAAAGTAGAGTAGAAATAATTTATTATAAAATGATCAAGTATCTTGAACACACACTGGTATGGGAACACCGGCTCGTCGTTTGTTCATCTGTCAGTTTTCCTGGGAAAAGGGAACGTCGCAGGGGAACCTGGCCAGAAAGAAAGAAGGGAGGAAGGAAGAGAGGAGAAGAGTCATAAATGAATACAATGATCGATGTACAGTATTTAATCAGACCCTCACACGCTCCACACCCGAGTGTATAAATGCTACAGAGTTAAACGTGAGCGAGAGAGTGATTTTAAGGACGCAGAGGGCCGGCCGAGCTCCGCCCCTTCACTCACCTAAAGGCAACGTGTAACCTGGCGACAAACAACTCAAATACAGCCAGGTTCTATTCTCATGCAACCATTTCTGCCGAAAGCCCATCATATCGGGGAGACTCCGCCTCCGCTCGTCTCGGGGGACTGCAGGACGGAGGGCAGACAGTGAGCACCAGGAGCAGGACAAACCCAGCCGTCTCGTGTAGTCATTCAGTCACAAGGTGATGATTAAACACTGGGAGGAAGTATTTGGACGGCGCGTTGTTACACAGACTGAAGGACGAGCACCAAAGACAAAGGAGTGGAGTCTGAGGAAAGCCTCACGCGACGCACACGCGTTTCCAAATCAATGTTCTTGTCAATCCTCGCTAGTATCGTTAGTCCAAATAAACAAGCCGTTCCCTAGATTAATAGTAAATAAGAACGAAGAATGAGGAAGCAGAATTACTGCTACTACCCAGACGTTGATTATTTTCCTACGGCGCCATGCACCCGAAGCGTTTTATCCCTCGTACACCACAGCAAAAGGAACGTTATTAGAACAGTTTATTACAGTCGCGCTGGCTGACTGTGAGGAAAGTTAGTCCCTGGCCTCACTTACATTACAGCAGTCCACATCCACCCTCGCTTTTTTTAAAGTTAATAAGAAAAGATCTCAGAAAGCCTGCAGACTGTTAGAGTCACTGACACTGGAGACTCCTTCCATAAAACGTTACATAAGCATCTCACTTTACTGCCATACCAGCTCCTGAGTACAGCGTTACTATAGAAACGCATCCAAATGACACTTAAAATTTCTTATATTACTACATACAGAAGTACGGAGGACCAGAAATGACTCGAGTGCAAATAAGTTTAGTATAGAAATAAATTAATTCATAAATACATTTGTCATGAAAATAAATGTCTCTTTTCATGTATTCATATCCGTGTCCATATGCTAATTGGGTGGGCGGTCCTAGACTCCCTCTAAAGCAGAATTGGTTAAAGTGACAGGATGGTTTCGGCTCGGTTACTCCTCCCACGGCCTACAGCAGCTGCTTAGGGGTAGTCATGGTCTTGTGGTTAGGGTGTCTGCCCCGTGATCGGAAGGTCCCGGGTTCGATTCCCATGACTAACAGGATTTGGCTGAAGTGCCCTTGAGCAAGGCACCTAAAACCCAATTGGCTCCCCGGGCGCTGTGGCTAGGGCTGCCCACCGCTCCAGGCATGTGTGTTTACAGCCCCTAGTGTGTGTTCACTAGTGTGTCTCACTGCACGGATGGGTTTAATGCGGAGGTTGCATTTCATTGTGTGCAAGCACAAGTGACAAATGTGTCTCACTTTGTCTTGTCTTCCTGCTACACCGGAGTTTCCAGCGTTGCTTTAGTTAATCATGAGTAACTCTACTTAGATGTTGACATTGGTTCATTTTCTGCATTACTGATGTCAGTTTTTGAGCCGTTGCTGATGATTCAATATCACTGGTGGTGATTTGTGTAGTGAGTCATGCACTATAGTTGCTAGGAATCGGTTGCTTCTGTCTTGGTGAAAAAGCTGACCAATCCTGCTTTAGACTGAGTTTAGGACCGCCCACCTAATTAGCATATGGATGCAGGAATACATATAAAAGGGTTAATAATAATAAATAAATGTAAAAATGCATAAATAACCAAATCGATCCTGTTATATGGAAATCTTATATTTTCATGACAAAAATATATGTATTCATTAATTTATTTACATATTAAACTATTTATTTGTGCATTTATTCCCTTATACTCAAGTCATTTCTTGTCCTGCATACAAAAGTTGGTTGAGAAAAACACACAACAGGAAGTGTGTGCTGTATCCATGTGCCCACCTGGACGAACAGCCCCCAAGCGCTGCTGGACGCTCTCCAGGTGATGAATGTAGTCAGTGAGGGAGCGCTCCTGCTCCTGGGAGGGGGTGATGGTGCGCTCGGACGGGGCCAGGGTGCTGCCGGAGTAACCTCTGAGAAACACACAAGTCAAAGTCTCAGCAGCTCGTTTTCACATGACGTGTTCACACAAACGGACAGCGATTCGTCACCGTGCTGAGAAGCTGGCCACGTGTGCAGGTTTACCTGTTATGAAGCCTGAAAGGAGATTTAGATGGCGGCACCAGGGGCGAGACCGCAGCGCGCTGGGTGAGAATGCGGTCACGAGTGGGTGGCGAGTTGAACGCAGCTCCGGACTGCTGTGGTTTCAGAACCTCGGTCCTTACAGCTGGTATGGAGAGGAAGGAAAAAATGTTGCATAGTGTACAGCGAATAAATATATTTGTAAAAACACTCAGTGTTGTACTGTTACAGGAAAATAATGAATGTCTTATCCTGTAGTTGATTATTTCCTATAACGGCACTTCCTGAAAAGAGTGTGCCATATTATTTATCAGTTTATAATCAACTCTCACCTGCGCTGTTAACGATCACACTTCCTACAGAGCTTTTTTTTGTAGCCCTCTGCCACTTCCTGGTCAGGAACTTAAGCCTGAAGGCGCAGACGTCAACAAGTTAGCAGATATTTTTTTCTAATATTGTACAAGAATTGTTTTGAATAGAAACCTCCTCCTGTATCAGGATGTCATGGAACAAGCTGACCCCTCTGTGGCGTCTGCGTACCTGGAGATGGCGATGAGCGCTCTAACGGCACTCCTGAAGCGACTGATCGGTCGGGAGGTCTGTGTGATGAGCGATGGCTGAGCGCCCATCCGTGCTATCAGAGCCAGCGTGGCCTGCTCACAGTCCTGGAAACCTCCCAGCAGCAGCAGCAAGTAGCGCTTCTGATACACCAGAGACTTCCGGTAGCTCTCCGCCCTCAGGTACTTCTCATACAGTCTCTGCACCTGCAGCAGAGCAAGACGTGGTGAGAACTGCAAATACCCAAATGACAAAGTATATGGAAGAAATATGACTCCACTGGATGTCCGGTCTGAAGAGAGAAGGGGTGGACTTGCTGATGCACCCACAGCTGGGATCCTGTGCATGAAAAACAGACTGTGTAATTACCTTATTGTTGGAAAGGTCAGCGATTGGCCGGTTCTCGTTCCTAGCCGTGGCCTTCACGAGCTCGTCCTCAGCTTTGTGTAGAGCAGCCTGCAAGGCCACCTTCTCCTTCTGCCAGGCCAGCTTCTCTGATAACACAGACGGGTCTAGCTGCACCGAAGCCTTCTCCTTGAAAAACAACAGTTTACAGTTCTTAGCATCTAATACTGACTTGTTGTAGATGTAATTTTCCATCAGAGGGGAAAAATACATCATCTGACCAAGCTGCATATTTTCCTGCCTATTACAACAACCATGTACCTGTTGACTGCGTTTGAGGTTGTGCAGGTCTCTCTCCAGACAGGAGACGGTGTGTTTGAGTGAGATCTTCTCCTCACTCAGACCTGCGAGACGCTCCGCCAGCTCCGAGTTCTCCTTTAATACACGCTCCAACAGAGAGGAGGAAGAGGAAGAGGGCGAGACCTAGAACAGCCGTCACATACAGATAATAAGTCTACATCATGAATGAATGCGTTTAGATAATCTACAGACTTCAGAGTTAAATGCTGTTGCATCATTGGCAAGTAGCGAACATGTCTATAACCTGTATGTGCGTGAGGTGGGTGCTGTCGGTAGTGTGCAGGTCCCTGTGCAGGCGCTCTGAGGTCAACCTCTTCTCCTGCTGCTCCAGGTCAGCCAGAGTCTGCTGCAGCTGTCGCAAACGCTGCTGATCTCGCTCCCGCAATGCCTCCAGCTCCAGCTGCATGAGGGTGAAAATCACACACCAGGAGTTACACTAAAACTGCAGATCGATTAGCCACTTATTATACAGCTACACAAAATTCCTCCCTCCAGTACCAGTTTATCTTTGGTGCGCTCCTGCCGCCGCTCTTTGTCCTCCTGCTCCTGTTTCTCACGCCACCGCTGCTTTTCCCTTTGCTCCTCCCTCGCTCTCTCCTTCTCTTTCACCTCCTTCATCTTCTCCTTCATGGCATCCAGCTCTGACTGAAGCCGAGAGGCTCTGTGTCTCTCCGTCTCCAGGGTGTGGTTCACTTCCACCCGCTGTGCTTGCAGGCCCTCCAGAGCAGAGCGCAGCCTCTTCACCTCCTCCTGTCCTCTGTGTGCTTCCTGCTGCGCCGCTTCCTCCTGCCTGCGTTTCCCCTGGAGTACCTGGGCCTGCAGACAGTCCACCGTGGCGGCCAGCTCCTCGGCCTGGTGGCGCTCCTGCTCCAGCTGTGCCCTCAGCTCCTGGATGAACTTCTTGTCATGGGCGCTCGCTGCCTCCTGGGAGCGAATTTCCTCCTCCAGGTGGCGCGAATGCTCCTGCGCCTGGTGCGAGAGTGTGCACGAGAGCTCGGCAGTGCGTGAGCGCTCCTCATCCAGGCGTGAGAGGGCTAGCTCTGTGCGTTCGCGCTCCTGGGCCAGCAGGGCTTCACAGCGGGACTGCTCGATCTGCAGCTCGGCGCGCAGGTTACTGACGGCTACGCGCTCCTGCTCCAGCGCAGAGTTCAGCTCATTCAGGCGAGTCACATTCTCGCTCAGGGAGGCACGCAGAGACTGCAAAGACAACCACGTGTTACCTCTACAAAACGGCTTATACAAGAAAAACCTGCATTTAGGAATAAAAGACATGAAGCACCTCTTGAGTGTGTGCATGCTCCTCCTGTGCGTGTTTGCTGCTGAGTCTCTCGTGATGGAGTTCCTCGTGGAGCTGCTTCAGTCTGGCCTGCTCTCGCTCTGCAGCCTCCACACAAGCCTGATGCTCCTGTTCCTCACTCTCCAGCTTCAGCCTGAAGAGAACAACATTTATAACTTACCATTTATATACGTCATATCTGATCACTGATCCGAACACGATACAGAAGCATAGCCAAGTTACCGCAGCTTGTGGATCTGAGCCTGTAGTTCCTCTTGGCTTTTACTGGATGCACACAGCTGCTGAGTGCGCTCCTCCAGGTTCACCTTCATCTCCTCCACCAGCTTGTGCTCTGCCTCCAGCTGCAGATGCTGATTTGTTGATCTGGAACGCTCCTCCTCCAGGGAGCGCCGCAGGTCCTGAGACGCCGTTTGCTCCTGCTGTATCTGCTGCTCCAGCTCACCAACTGCTCCAACACATACAACAAAATGACATCACTTTTTTTTTAGGATAAAAGCTGGTTCCCCTGAAGCACGAAACATATTTTGAGTTAAACGCAAGTACGATTCGTCACCATGTCTGCGCAGCTGCTGTTGCGTCTGCAACGCCTCGTCACGAACAGCATTTAATGAACTTTGCAGCTCTCTCAGCTGCTCCTGACTCTGCAGTGTGCAGGAGTGTAGCTGCTCATGCAAACTGCGGATTTCAGCCAGGAGACTGTTCCGGTCTGCACTTAGTAACTGCTCCAAAGATCTCCTCTGCTGCTCCTCCTGAGAGTGAGAGAGAGATTGATTTATGTTTTCTAATTTTATATGGATAGAGAAATAGAGCTCACTGATATGAGAGAGTGTTTTTTGTTAGAGAAACGGTGAGATAGCAGACAACATTTAAGAACCTGTCTCTGCAGCAGCGCCTCCAAGTGCTTCAGCAAGGACGTGTAGTCTACACTGGTACTGGTTGCCATGATGTCCTGAAGCTGCGCATGAAGCCACTTTCTCTCGCTGTCAAACACACTCCGCACGGCCTGCAACAGCTCCGTCCGCCAGTCTACATCTCCATCCACCTGCACACACGGTTTACAAAAGGCCGGGCTTATTCACTAATCTACGTACCGACAATAATTCAGTAGCAGATTCAGGTCTGATCAGGTCAGTGACCTTGGGCTCACGCTCTGCCATCCTGCAGAGGAGCTCTCTGAGTGACAGCACAGTCTCTTGCAAGGCCCGCCTCTCACTCTGCCAGGATGGGGGTGGAGCCTCCTCAGAGTCTGGGTGCGGCTGTCCAGTAGGTGGAGGACGACGGGACAGAGACAGCACTCTGCAGCTCTCGCGGTACACGCGGTTCAGCATGGCCTGGACATCCAGATAGCATTAAATTATAGAGCAACGAGGAAACAAATAAGTATTATAGGCATGGTCTTACCTGTAGCTCAGGTGAGAGCAGCTCGTAGGTGTGATGCAGGCTGCCTGCTGCGCTGTCAGAGCGTGAAGCAGGCGCCATGTCTCTGCTACGGAGGTACTCCACAAAGTTAGCGTCAAGCCGTTCCATATGCTCCAGCTCGTGCTTCAGCTTGGCCTCCAGCTCCGAGCTGACATCTGCAAATACCAGAGTGTGTGTGCACGCTTATAACTCTGCACAAGCACTGCGTGAAGGATTGGTATCAAACAAGAACAGAAGTGTGCACTCACTGCTGCCATATCCATCACTTGCCCACTCTGGTGCAGACACCGAGGAGGTGGAAGAGAGAGGAGAGCGAGATGGAGAATGAGATGGAGTCACATCATCCAGTTTCTCCAGCTCTTGAACCTTAAAAAAAATAAATAAAAAGGATTAATGCATGTTTTTCTAGCTAAACCAGATTAAATTAACCCAAGTTGAATGTATTCAAGACTCCAGACCATTTAAGGTCATACCACCCAAACACACTTTACACCAAACACCCAAGGTCAGCAGGTACTGCTCATTTCTGGCTTTTTACCTTGTCTGTGTCCAGCGAGTCGAGCACAGAGAGGTGCTCAGAAATGGAGAGTGAGCACGGGGAAGCGGAGAGCGAGTGTGTGCTGGGTGGATCAGTCTCCGGCAGCAGTGCGAGCGGTCGGTTCAGCTCGTTACTCTCCATGGGAGAGTACTTGCTAGTCAGCTCCAGGCTGGTGTTGCGCAGGCCACTCAGCTCCGACAGGTGAGACGCGTGGAGGTGAGACGGACGCTCTTCGCTGCAGTCGAGCCGTCGCAGCACCTCCGGAGAAGAGAGGGACGAGTCACGGGACAGGCCGTCCAGGAAGCGTTGTTCGGGCTTTGAACCACGGAGCTCGGTGTGCTGCTGATGATTGCAGCGCTGCCGTAGCAACTCCAGCTCCCTCTGCTGGTACACCAGCTCCTCTTCCTGCACTTCCAGGTCGTCCTGCAAGCCACGCAGCTCGGCTCGAAGACGCTGATTGTGTTCCTCTAGATCAGCCAGGGCGCGGTCTTTGGTCTGGGGGTCAAGAGAATTTTGGTAAAAAGTTCATTAAAAATCATAATAATAATAATAATAATAAGCAGATTCAATAGATTGGGGTGGGGGGGTGTTTGGGAATGTTCTTGGTGTTCATTGAAATGCCTCATTGTGGACTTGTACCCACACACAACGTGGTCATGCCACTCACCTGCCCCTCCTCCTGCAGTTTCTCAGCTCTCTCTGTACTGGAGCTCAGGCCCTCTTTCACCGCGGCCAGCTCCGCGCTCAGTGCATCGTGCTGCAACCTCAGACGAACCAACTGCTCCTCCTTTTCTCGCAAAGCTGCCTCGGCTTTAGCCAGGGTCTCCTCGGCGCACGTCTGTGATAGCATACACATGCACACAAAAATAAACATCACCACTACCCTCTAAAAAGGGAAACCGGGTCACGTCCGATGCAACAGAAGGATTATTTTAAGCCCCGCTTACACAGCACAGTAGAGAGAAAGTAAAAGCAGACATGCCCACCTACCAGATGTCTAATGTAAACCATCAACTGCCTTTTGCAAACCAGTCACTCAGAGCGTGCAAAGCTAGACAGACGGTTTAGTTTCACTACTGCGCTGCTTTACATAAACATCAGTTATTTACATTCAAATCAAAGCCTTGTTTTCTCATTCTTCAAAAGGACCTAAAGCTCTCCATGATCAAAAATGCAACAAAAGAAAATGAAACAGTTTAAAAAAAAAAAAAAAAAAAAAAAAAACTTCCTCTTTCTCTGCACTTCCTGACTGAGTGAAGTCCTTGTGAGTGGTATGGGCTGGGCTAACCACTCATTTTTTCCTCTGTGCTGTGCTGGAGCCTTTACTACGGAATCTGTGGCCAATTATTCTGACGCATGAC
>JAOVVG010000011.1:7065084-7076144 GCA_028566375.1 Leptodoras nelsoni
ATTATTGTTTTATTTTTGGGCCGGGGGGGCCACAGTGGCACTTACCATCCACAAAGGGGGCCCCACATTAAAAAAGTTTGAGAACCACTGCCCTAGATCATTACCCAGAGTAGCACCACCTAGTAAATAATATTTAAAAAAAATAAATCACTAGTCAATATCTTAGGATGTAAAGACTCACAAAAAACTTCACAAAACTTCACACCCTGCATCAGTATCACATTTCTTAGAGACGCACCAAATTTTGTAGAATTCCGTCCAATGGGGCGCCGCACTGCAGCTGATACCTTTCAATATCTCAAGACCAGCCTAAGCTCTTTTGAAATTTTGAAATTTGGAGCTTATTTCACTTCTTTCTTACCCTCTTCACACTCTACATGGTGCTCATATTAAACACCGCTATGCTGCGTGTCTAGTTTCATAAAGTTGTGATGGCATAAATTTTTTTTTAATGGGTTTTCAATAAAGATAATGAAAAGTGTATACTTTTGGATAGCTAAAGCCACTCCTAAAAGTTGGATAGAATGAATGAAAGAAAAGAAAAGGAAATGAAAACATAAAAAGGACAGGAATAAATGAACGCATGTGTCCATCAATAAACCGAAAAAAATCACCATATAACACAGAAACATGAAAAAAAAAAAAATTTTGACTAAAAAAACTACAGAGAGTTCAACAATTCAATTCAACAAAGAGAAATCTTTTAGAGTGAAAATGTTTCTCTCTTTTCACACCAACGCAAATACAAGCCTGAGTATAAAACACCCGGGATGAACAGAAATCAGTTTTATTATAATCATTCCTCGAGGGCTGTTATGCACAGAGAAAACAACGTCAGGTCAAAGGTCAACTCACCACCAGGTTAACCCTGACGGTCACGACCAGTTTCAGCCAGACGGGGAACTTGGAGATGATCTTGGTGATGAAGGAGGCGATGGTGTCTCCATAGTCCGGCTTGTGGAACTCCGCCTCGTTCAGACCGTCCACCAGGATGATGTAGTCGTCCTCTGAGATCTTCCTCTCTGCTCGGGTCGTGTGGGGAGGAAGAGGAGAGCGCAGCAAACGTTAATGGTTTTTATGTGGAACTTCTGGCGTGTGTGTGAGAGAGACCTTACACTTGTAATACACTATAACCATTATGGACATTATGATACATTATGGAATGATCTTCGTGTCACTAGGAATTTGTAAATTCAGTATTTAAGAACCCAGTATTCAGTTCTTCTCATTATATTACAGAAGATGCATTAAGGGGCTACGGTGAGGTTGAGGTTGAGGTGAGGTCTCTCACCCTTGCGTAGGAGGACAAGAGGCTCGAGCACGCCCCGACGGAAGGCTCCGACTGGATCCTGCACACAGGAGCGCAGGCTGAGCAGACTCTGTAACTGGTTCTCCCTCATCAGCATTTCTCTGTAGGCGCCGAGCCGGGGAGCGCGACACAGCAGCGCAGACACGCTGTGCACAAACTCCGGCACCAGGCACGTGTACGTGTTATCAGCCTGGCAGTAATGATACGCTACGACCTGTCGGGAGAACACAAATAGATCAACAGGGGTGAAACACACCTGAGGTATCTTTTTTTAAACCCCGTCCTGTATGAGCTCTTAATCCCCCGTAACTCAGAAACACACAACCAGCCTGCAGAAGAGCGCAGGCCGGCAGATGGCTGATTAAAAAGGCGTGACTGGGACGTTCAGCTGAGATGGAGCCCAGATGCAGACAGCGAACATGTTCCACGCAGAAACACACACACACACACACACACACACACACACACACACAGCTCAACAGGAGCAAGGTGTCAGAACTGCATGGGAGGTGCTGCTTTTCAGTCACAATTATATTTTAGATATCAGATGCACCGGATTTTTCTTTTTTTTCCCCTGTGAAGCAAATGGCAGAAACGTTTGAGATGCATGCGGTGTCATCACTAGCGCACAAGCTCAGTTCTCATGGGCTCGCTCTGATCTCTGCACACAGCACAGCCATCAATGCTAATTCTACGCCTCGAAACATACTTATACTTATGCATTTTACATTTCCACGACTGAGCTGCGCATGCATTGTGTTATTCACCTCGAATTAAAGTTCATCTCATGGTTGCAGTATTTATTTATAGTATTGTCATATATATTTTCTTCCAGTTATGCATCAATATAAATAACAGAGAGTATGGGAAAATGCACCGTGAAGGCGTGTAGCAAAATGTCTCTATCGGCACTTTGACTGTAAACAAAATACATGATTAGAGAGCCATTTTCCACTGCAAACACCTTCCACTTCAGTTGGTTAGAAACAGTGTGTTAGTGTGATGTACTGTACATACTCAGTGCACAAACTGCATTTTCTTTCCGACTATATTAATGAATTTTACTAGCCAACCAAAGTAGGTAATATTCAGTTTTAGGGAACCGATTCAATCCCTCAGATTATTACCAGATACGCAGCGTGCATTAGGTTAGGGAGGTCAAGGCTGACACAGAAGTGCACTTCTTCCCATTCTCTCATGCTACAGATTTATTATACAGGGTGCTTCACTACTTTCAAAGCAGTATAATTCATGTTAAAATTACACCAAAATTTACAAACGGTTTAATGAGCTATCAAACTTTAGTAACCATTTTATAAATGCTCTACGAGTCGTCCACCTGCGGTACAGACAACATCGAGACGCCTCTCAGAGTGTCGTCTTCCACAAAGTTTCATTCACGGGCAATGAATTTGTGAGTGTGCAGAGATACACTGATTTCAATCTGGGTCCATCTTTTTGAGACAGCCTGTCGTATACTACAATATACTGTATATAAATAAAGCAGCTATAGAGTACTACAGCATCATATAGCCGATAAAATATAGGTATAATAATATGTATATATAATAGTAAAGTAGATACAATAGCTATAGTGCAGCACAGCACAGTAATGTATAGTAGCAGATAAAATAGCTATATAGTATAGTATAGTAGATGAAATAGATGTAGATGAAATAGATGTGTATTATGTGTAGATAAAATAGCTATGGAGCTATTTAAAATAGCTATGGAGCTACAGCTGATAGATATTGGCCAGGGCAGAATAATTGTTATGCACCAGCTAATTAGTGCAATTATTAATATCCCGAGGAGACGGAGGAGAAATTAAAGTGTTTTCCGTTTTATTTGGCTACAAGAAAGTGACTGTTTAATGCGTGCTGTGGGAAAATGTTGGGTCCTAGCTACTGATATTGCCTTCTCGTGCTTTTCTTTGAGAGATAAAGGAGCCTCTGTTGTATTAAACCTTGCTGGCTAGGCGCTTGACGGCCTCCTCTCGGTGCCGGTGTGTGTCGGGGGTCGGAGGGCAGCTGCTGCTGCGGTGGGGGCTCTGAGACGGCGGGTTCAGCTGGCTGCCGTGGCTAGAGTGGTCACTTCCTCTACCTCCACCTGCAACACACACACACACTCATATTACACTGAGCATTTTACAGCTAGTAATCACTGTGGAGAGCGCGCAGGAGTCTCCTTACTCTTAGGTGAAGCTCCGGGGCTGTTGGACGCGATCTGTCTCATCCGGCTGCCGTGACAACTCAGAGCCACGAGTCTGGAGATGACCGCCGTCTTTCCGAAGCCCACGCTGCCCACCACGACGGCGCCGCGCCCCGGCGCCACCTCTCCTTCACCCATCAGGACCTCCTCCAGACGCTGGAACAGCCACTCGCGGCCTACGAACGTGGTGGTGTCCGTGCTGCTAACGTTGGGAACCTCGAACAGCAAGGGTTTCAGCATGATGTCTACCGGTTTATACGGTGTGAATCGAGCTGGGAAGGAGTTAAATACAGAAAGTGACATTTTACAGGTTTCATAAATATCTAAAGATTGGTCAACGTGCATTACCACATTCTTTTAGGAAATAGAACATCTTAGTAAGAAAATAAAAAAGTAAATTGTCTAATGATATTTATTTTGTGGATCCGCTATTTCAAGTCATTTACAGTCGGATATATTCATGGTTTAGCTAGGTGGAGGTGTAAAGAAGCGAGGTACCTTTATTTTCCTGGTTGCGACTGCTGGTGTGTGCGCCATGCCACGGTCCACGCAGGGAGGATCGCATGGGGGCATTTCGCTGCTCATCCAGATACGTCAACTCCTCCAGCTTAGTACTGCTGGTGGCTGGAGAGAGAGAGAGAGAGAGAGAGAACATGATAACATTTTAGAGCAGTGTAATATGATACAATCTAGAATACCAGACATTTAAAGCTGGTGATTTCATACGATTTGAGCTGTTTTTGATTCGATATGATGCTCTGGAGTACGATATGATCAGATTAATGTTGTATTGTTGGACTGTAACTGAAAGAAGAGAGCAAAAGTGGGAGGTCATGTCTCATTTACTCCTTTAGATCGAGCAGAAGCGGAGATGAAACAGAAAAGAATTGCAGAGAGCCTGAAACATTCTCAGGGACACAGAACAGGAGGTGGCTTTTAGTTACTTGGCAAGCTGCTGATGAAACAATGGGAAGGGACAATAAACAGAAATCACACGTTTCCAAACAAGGTGAAATAATGCATCATTTTGCAGCACTGGGACACTTTAAAAATCACGCATCTGTAGCTGTCAGCTAGTACCTCTCAGTGCTGTGTCCCTGGGATTGACAGGTACAAAGGCCACACCCATTCAGTGGGACTGTGAAACAAACAAACATGAGATGGACAGGAAAGAGGCCACGCCTCCTTCATTGAGATAGACAGGACAGAAGACACACCCCTTTCGCTAGGACTAATAGACCAGGAAGCCACACCCCCTTCATTACAAGTGACACAGACAGAGGCCACACCTCCTTCAATAAGACTGACGTGCAGATTCTACATCACAATACAAGTAGTCTTACAACAGAGGACAACACGTATCCCAAAGCATATGAATACACGTCACTGAAGCATACACCTCACAACCCCCGATCTATATTCATTCACTCCATTAGCAGCTCATTCATTTTGGTTTCCTAGCCCATTCTGCTCAGCCACATCTCCTCTGAACTCGCTGTAATCTCATCGGCCTGAATCGCGTAATCTCTGCAGATGGAGCATCACGTTGCAATCACGAAGGGATGAGGAGGAGGTGGAGGGGAGGAGTGGAGTGGAGTGAAAGAGGGGAGTGTTGCTGTCAGATGGCTGTTCACAGTTCTCTCATAGACATGGCCGACCTTCTTCTCTCCTGATGCTGCAGCCCTCATAGGCAAGTCTGTTCACTTTGCACTGGTTTGATTACTTCTCTCTACTGGAATTGGGAGAAACATACACGCTGACAACCAGACTGTTGGGAGGGAAAAAAGATCCAACATAAATGCTATGCTTGTTGCTTCAAATAACACAGAAAAGGATGTTCAGGCTGCTCTGTGTTCTACACTACTACACATGTTTCTTGGTATTTCATTTATCTTTATTTTTCCTCGAAAAGGTTCAATACATTGATATTCTGAATTCTGCTTTGAAGTGTGTGCATGAAGCAGAATCATTTAGAAGAAAATCATGATGCATTTGCTAATTTATTCCCCCGTCCCTCATGCACTCGGCCCTCTTCGCTTTCTGCCAGCGCACGGTTATAATGTTTTGCTAGCAGAAGGAAAAGTGCACACTTTCGTGCCTTCTGACAGCAGCAGCAGAATCACTGAGGTGGTACGCTGAGCTTTCTCCTCTGGGATGAACACATGCTCATGCAGAAGGAAGATGATCTTGGTCTCTTGCAACAAGCTCACACATTTGTTGGAGGGACAGCAAATCGGCAAAAAAGCCTCTCTTGTCCAATCAATCACGAGAACTGAATAACCGGTCCTCGAGAGTGGCCCTGAAACAAACACGATTTGCACGGCAACCGTACAGATTGGTATTTGGGTCAAAGTTGTTAAGACAGCACTAACACTTGGCCACAAAAATGAGCTGTCAGAAGAAAGTTGTATTGAGTTGACACTTCATTCTAAGGGGACTGGTTGATGAAAACCATGCCAGGGTGGTGTGATATGGCCAGAAGATTTAAACATGACATTCACTAGACCACACATCAAAGCAAAAACTTCCCTGTCCATCAGCTTTCCAAGTCAAACAGTAATTTACTAAATCTGGAGCGAAACGCAGGATATAAACAACATTTACTCAACAAACTGCATTTTCCTGAATATCACATTAATTGTGAAAATGCTTTAGGAATTTGTGAATAAATTCATTCATATCTGGACCAGGAAGTGATCCGATCGCTCACTAACCTGCCACTGAGTTGGGCCTCGGCATGACCAGCGAGGTGCTGTGGTACGGGGCGAGGCTGTCTGAGGGAGGCGGGGCGGCCGTGGCAGTCCGGGGCTGGGGTTGGGCTTCACTGGGCACTGAGGAGTCTCCAACAGCGATGGGAGGTGCAGCTGGAGGAGCCTGATGGCTGCTGTCTCTGACGGTCCCCCCACCACCACCACTAGTGTCTTTTCCCCACTCCAGACTGGATCCACAACGTTCCTCGTTCTCACTGGAGCTGGTCACTGTGGCTAGAGGACGAGAAGAGAAAAAGGACAAATTTAAAAAATGCAGGACAAAGTCAGCTATAACAGACACATTAACTTTTATCATATTATTCACTCCGCTTCAGGTTTGATGACACTCTTAATGTGATAAAAAACCTAAAACTAAAGACATTATGGTACATTATGTAGTTATCTCATGTCCTGTTCTTAACTGCATCCAAATAAAAAGTACTATTCTGGGAATAAAAAAAAAAAAAAAAAAAAAAAAACAGTGCTCGTGTCCTACTTCAAAGCTGAGGCAGACCTGAAATAAAGACAAGGCCGTCCCAGTTTCACCAGAACACAACTCAGGGACAGCTCTGGGACATTACTGTTACCAGCAACTGTACATGCGTGTGTATACCACATACCACATGACCTGGACCTTTATGCTTTTTCTTTATCAAAGCATTGATCATATTTAGGACTAATAAGAACGTAACTTGAGTTGCAAGCTGGCTAAAATTACTCAGTTTACTGAGCAAGAACAAACTGTACTCTGACAAAGCTGACTAAATACACTTAATGGGATTTGCCCTGAACAGCCTCTCTTCACAACATTTTCACAAAACAAACAGAATTTGTGCTACAGCTAAATATACATAGCTACAAGAAAGCAACATGACAGTAAGGATCCATATCACTGCTGTTGTATGTCCTTATACTGGTATGAACAAAACACAAAAACTCGGTCCGAAACATTGAACCCGTGTCACATGACCTCGGTCTGAAGGATCCCCAGGCGAGACGGTTCAGAAGAGCACCCTGAAGCAGATCCCACACAGATCTTATATGCGCCCCGACTTTGAATCGAGACCAGAGGCGCTTCTGTTCTCCTGCTCTTTGGTTTAAATCCTTGGGCTACATCCTGCATGCCTTTACATCCTTTCAGATACAGTCGAGTAACGAGGCTTGTGTAACCTCGGGAAGAATCTGTATTTTAATTTTAAAGAGGCATGTTAAGGCTGACACACACCGTATGTACCCATGATAAAACAAAAGCCAACTCCTGTCCAAAACGTTGTTCCTGTTACTCTGGCGGTTATAAAGCTCAGTACACAAGAGCATAACGGCATTGACAATATAGCGGGAAACCCACAGCATCTCGCAGCATCCTCGCTACAGACTCTGTTCCACCTGCTACACAATTACTGGCCAGCCATTTCTAACTGCTCTTCCACTGGTGTATCACATACACAGTATGTTTATATGAAGGAACCAGCTCTGTGACGGTTACTGGAGGGAAACTAGCCTTTGCTCTTTGCTGGATGTAGCGCCCCCTGGGTGCAACACCTGAAATATATTTTACAAATCTAGACATGTAGGTGTACGTTTCCTCCCTTAGGCTGTACAAATGGTTCTTCATTACCACAGCTAAAGAAATAGGATCATTTTTTGTGGGATATTACAAGTAGAGGAAAAAAAATCTACAAACAGCCCCAGGTATAATCAAAGGTAATTTTTTTCTTGCCTGACATTACACAGTATTTTCTCATGGGTTCTACAGGATACCAGTTCACCGACCCAGTTAAGTGAACTCAAATCACCCAGGATCCAAACTTTAGAGCCTGTCGTCAACGCCGACAGCTTTGACGACAAAGCTGGACAGCTCCGGTGCACAAGAAACACCAAGTAGAAACTCTACACATCTGAGACCTGGCAGAAACCACAACGTTAATTTGTTTAGTCTAGGAGGATTATAATATGTTCTGCCTAAGATGTTATATTGAATTCATCCCTGTCTGGAGCACATCAGTACAGTCTGTGCTCTTTCTCTTGTTGCTCTTGTTGTTTTTTTAATCATAAAATAGAGCTCTGTTTTCTTTTGTGCACCTTATTATTCAGATGTTTTTAAATTGCCTCTTTATGATTTTTGTCCATGTAATAAAATGATACAGCTGCATTGCTATAAATTATATTGGCATGGTGGTGTTTTATTCGACAGCACGCAGTGTAAAGGGCAGCGAGACAGGGATCCTGTTGGAGCTGTTGTTTTTTTGATGCTCAGCCTGTAATCTCAGCGTGGGATAGAGGTGCTCTTACCAAGCATGACTCAGCCATCAGACAGACTTTAGAACTGTGTGTGTGTGTGTGTGTGTGTATACACATATACATGTGTGCTACCAATGATGCCGCTGTCCTTGCTCTCCAGCGTGGAGCTGGGGGTGGTGATGGTGGTGGTGCTCATGGTGGTGCTGCAGGTCCCGGTGCAGCACACCGGCGGTCTCTCCACTGAACCCGAGCTGAGTGCCAGGCTGGAACATGGACTCTCGGCACTGGGAGACGTGGTGCTGTCGGTCAGAGTGGAGCACGGACTCGCACCCTGACTACTGACTGTACACTACAGAGAGAGAGAGACAAAAAAAAGGAAAACAATTGAGCTCAAATGCGAGATAATAAGAGTTTTGCTTTCCCATTAGATAACACCTTCTAATTGGATAACATTTTAATTCACATATCTTACTGTTTGCAGTCCTGCCCACTTATTTAATGAAGATCCTAGTACTGTTCTGAGAAACTATACATGCACATGTTCAGAAGTGCTACAAACACTCATCAGAAACAGTTTCAACAGTGGCTATAAAGAATCGGGCAATCAGGATGAACCTGTTGATGGAAAAGGCAAGAAGACACTAGTTTGATCGCTAGTTTGAGTCCGGGTGATGCTATAGTTGCCCATAACCAGGAGTCCAGAGAGCAAAACTGGCCGTGCTCTCAGGGTGGGAGGGGCAGCATACGCTCTGTCCCATGCCAATTGGAACCACACTGGCCAATCACGGGCATCTTTGAGCTCATGTATACAGAAGTGGGCGGGAGCACTAGTGTGTTTCACCGCTCCCAGATGTTGCATGAGCAGCAGTTCGTAAAGAGGTGGTGTGATAGCCTTGTCCTCCCTGACTCGCAGCCATCGTATAACATGGGAGAAATCCTAGTGGGTGGGAATTGGAGACGACCAAATTAGGGGAGAAATTAAGGGGGGAAAAAAAGACAGCTTGTGCATAAATAATTCATTTCATTTACAAAGCCAAACTGGCACGCAAATACGTTAGGAGGCAATTTTCCCATAACTCGAATACTTAAAATAGTCCTTCATTCCTCATGAATTAACCTCAGGCCTGCTCCAGACTTCGCTGAATATTGAGCGTAGGCTATGAAACCGCATCGTACCAGATTCAGTGGATTCGTTGCCTTATTAAGAATCAAAACTCGTCCAGTTTTGGGTGAAAGCATGCTGCTTAGTTCTGCTGTAGCATAAACCAGACGGTGCATGTTCATAGCGATTGACGCTCTGAACTCTAGGCTATTTTTGTTTAGTTTTTTTCGGAACAGTTAAAGCGATCCAGATCTTTCACAGAGAAACACCTAGAATCACAAGAATCTTCTTGGGACTAGGGTGACATTTTAAACCTAGAAGCAGCAGCGTGACTTTAGAGGCGTGGTTCGTTCGTTGGGTTCTACGATACTTAAATTGGATGTAAATTCAAAATTAGTTTTCCTGCCCACATAGTCACATAGTGAAGCAACCAGCACAGTTGGAAAGTTTGTGCGGTTTCATGCGATGAAAATATCATGAGCAATGTCTTCGGGGAAAAAGGATGTGAATTTGGACATAAAATGCTTCTGTCACATTTCAAAGGCCTAAACTATACACACACACACACACACACACACAGTGTATATTCATGTGCAAGTTAAAACATGGTGTATTATTGATGGTAAAAAAAACCCAACAAGCTATTAAAAATGTGTGATAAAATGAAGAGCTTTGCTTCCTGTAGTTGATACGACAGTAGAACATACTACAAGGTTGAGTCACAAATTATCCGCACTCTGGTTCTAGAATTAATGTTAAAAATCAACTTTCAGAAAAGACAAATACGCTGTTTTTCCACATAATCCCCCTGCTTTTCAACACACTTTGTCCATCTGCCAAAAAGCTTTCATACTCTCTCATTAAAAAAATCTTTTAACCAAACAGGTGATGGTCCGGTGGCATCCCTATAGTCCTGATCTTGCCCCATCAGACAATCCCCTGTTTGGTTAAATGAGAGAGTATGAAAGCTTTTTGACAGACGGACAAAGTGTATTGAAACGCAGGGAGATTATGTGGAAAAACGGCGTATTTGTCTTTTCTGAAAGTTGATTAAAATTAATTGTAGAGCCAGAGTGCGGATAATTTGTGACTCACCCTTGTTATATAGTAGCAGTCCTGGGAACTTCTTTTGGCATCAGTAACGTTGTGGAGTCAGGTATTCTGGCACTTGCTTTTTTGTCACGTGAACGTTTACCTCTGCTTGAGGAGGTCATTGCATTCACACACTCTACAAAACACGTGTGACTAGATACGTTACGGTATGGTACGTCTCTCAGAATGTGGTCAGACCACGAACCGTGTTCACGCCTGCATTTAATCGTATCACCTGCGAGCGCCGGCCGACATAACACAGCGATGTTCATGGTTAGAAATGTCAGTCAGTCATTTTCTGTACCGCTTATTCCCAGTTACGGGGTCACGGGGGAGCCGGTGCCCAGCCGGCAAC
>JAOVVG010000011.1:9047737-9059603 GCA_028566375.1 Leptodoras nelsoni
TTGTGTTGCCATTTCTGAGGAAGGTTACATTTGAAATAAAAATGTTTAAATAATGTTGAAATAAAATGTTTAAATGTTGAAATAAAATGTTTAAATGTAGCATATTTTTTCTCCTAGTCCTTATTTTAAATAAGTAAAAAAATCAATAATTATCGATATCGACCGATATGAAATGCTTATATCGTGATACAGTTTTTAGCCATATCGCCCAGCCCTATACTACACTATGTTCGAATGCAAACCTGAATAAGATTAAACACGGCATCAAGTCTTGATTTAATCCAGAATTTCACTACCGTCAGCCATCACAACAATCTACAGTATAGCACCAAAAGTCAAAGTGCATCACTGTGTAATCATTAAGCCTCATCAAGTCTACAACCAGATCCATTTGTAATATTACAGTGCACTAATTAGCCAGTGTGATCACCTGAGTGCAATAAAAGCTGCTGATCAGCATTTTTCTTCAACTATTTTTGGAGCAGACCGTACAGATTCTGTACAAATCACAGACAGGTTGTGAAATAGAGCGAGGCATACAGAATGACAACGTCAACAGTGATGGAGATTTTCTGGTATTGTCTAGATTGCCATTGGTGCAAAAGATGCTTTTTCAGCAGCCGATTTAAGTCTCTATTGTTGGAGCTAGAAGTGATTTGCTGCAACAAAAACAAGCATGGAAGAGTGTGAGTGTGACGGAGCGAACCTTCCTGCAACACCAACACAGAACCGGCATCAGCCCAATTCAACTACAAGACATTTGTAGCTAAAAAAAAAAAAAAAGGAATGTACTCCTGTTTGGATGTGGTTTTGGTATAACAAATCAGACACTCACCAGACAACGGACATTTGTAAGGAACGCCAGAAATCAGTCATGAATTCAGGCGGTTATACTGTATAGCTCATGTAGTGTTGTGAAATTAATATGCAACTGACTCAAATCCAATGTCTGCATATCAGAATTTCTTTTTTTAATGGAAATCGTGGATAAACCTTTCATTAGTCTGTGCAGCATAGCAAACTGAGTGACCTGGACAGAGGGGAGGACAGACAGTTCTGAGATCAGGGAGTGAATTCAGTGGGTTTTTACACTGACGTGTACGTGTACACTCACCTCCCATTGCATGTGTGGTGGGATATTCCTGATCTGCAGTTTACAGCTCCTGACAGAGGAATTTCAAAGAAAGAATACAAATGTAAATACAGCCGGAAATACTGACATTACATCATCACAGCAAGTACACGACCAAAATAAATAACAACCCATGATCAAATAACGGTAATAAAGTTCATCAAAGCCGTTCTAATTAGACTCAAAGTAATGAAGTCTAAAACACATTTAGTTTAACACTATAATAAATTAAACAAAAGATCTTAAACATGATGAAATTGTGTAGAACCGTCCGATACCACGGAAGCTCAGGGTTGATTTAAAAACTGTTTGAAGGCATTATTTTAAACATTTTACAGACTGCAGATGCTTTCCATAACCTTAATGTTATCAGGTTTATACCTATTGACCTGATAACACTAAGGTTATAGAAAGCTGATAGCAGTGTGCGAAGCACACTGTATCGGTGGGTATAAAAAGCCCATGAGGTAGACTTTTAACATTTTAAATGCAAACACACTCAGACATATTTTACAATTCAAACCAGAACCAGGACATCCAATCAAACTGAAGGCAGTTTTATGGAAAATATTCCCGTGCGCATGTTTTTAGCACATATACTTTATTATAAATATTTACGGCTTTAAAAATAAACACGGTATAATTCAACAGCGGGCTCTTTATGTTATCGGGTCAACTCTGTCTCTACTGTACCAAACAGGACAAAGGTGGGTTCCCAACACCAGTAATGATGTCCAAATGCTGCAGATCAACTCTGTAAATCCACTGAACCGGCAGAGAAATATGGTGTATACACCAGAGCCATAATCCTTAGCATGTACAATAAATGGCTAAATAAAAAGCACATATCAGACACGTTCCGTAGGCTTCATGTACCTCACCCGAACGCACCTCAGCACGGACACAGACTGTAAGCACAGTGTATACTGAAGGCTAATAACGCGTTCATGTACATGGCCTAAACCAATTTACTGAGAGTCTCTAGTCAGCTTTAAACTCCTCCTCATAAGGCTGTAAATATGAATAAGCAGCCTAACTAGATAAAGTTTAAGCCTAATAAAAACACTTTTAAAAATGACAAATCATTTCAGTACAACTAAACCAGGTCAGTGTCTAGTCAAGTCCAAATCCGCTTTAACAACACGACAGTTTAAGGTGAAACTTAAACTGTTACACGGTAACAAAACTTTTAGCATTTGAGTTTCTGTAAAGGTTTTGCCAGAGTTATTACAGTGCAGCCAGTGAAAACTCCACATTTAGCCACATTTTTACTTAAACAAATCTCCATGTTAACCGGGTCAAATGTTATTTAAAGCACTGTTTGAGTGGCACGATCTCCTGCTTTGGGCTACAGCGTTTATCCTGTTGTGTGTGTGGCATCTCGGGCTGTGCTTCCATAAACGTGTACATATGAACAGTCTGAAACCGTCAGGGTCATGTTACTACAAAGTTTAAACATCGTGTGTGTGTGTGTGTGTGTGTGTGTGTGTGTACTTCCATCTAAATTTTCTACATGCACATAAGGCACTGTTCACAAAACAGGGTACAAAGGAAACCTGTCGATCATTTCTCTGTGCATTTCTTATGAGAATCGACCACAGACAGCAGGACAACAATGAACAATTTTACAATTTTAATAAATGTCGGTGAGGATCAGTGAAACGACCTTCATTAACTGCCTTTATTTTTAATTAGTTCTTAGTTTGTCCAGGAGTGTGTCCATTAATGAAGTGCATCAACAGAAAGTCAGTGTTAGTCTAAAGCCTTACTGGCACTGGTCAGAGGTTAGAAAGTCACTGAGTAACGAGTTGATACAATTGCAGTGGGAATGCTTTTGATTTTTCTAGCAGTGTGAAGCTTTTTCCATCAGAATCCACATATATTAGCATAGTGGGCCGAGTAGCTTTTTCTGTTTAAAAAAAAAAAAAATTAATTCAGATGAAAATGCCGAAATTCACAAAAAGCCTTTTCCTGTGTATGATGTGTAGACAATAAAAAAAAATTTTTAAATCTATATCCGACACCTAATATTTCCTGTTAATGTTTAGCATTCCTATTTTCTAGTACACCTGCCATGACAAAGGAATGAATTAAATCATTTTAGTAAAATCTTTAAGAGACTGCACAATCATGTCTACTTTTATTTTCATACGAAGGTGTGTGAGATGGAGAGGAACCGTACTGATGATTACACAGATACACACCCATTACAATGTGGAGTATATTTGATCCAGGTTATGAGCTCCAGTACTGTCTGAAGTGTGTGTGTCACTGTAACTGGTTTAACACAAAAATGCCCTGATAATTTCAAAATAACTGTAAATTAACTCCAAACCCTCGAAAATTTCACCATAAACACTGAGAATTTTTGCAAAGACAATAACTCTAAGTACACACTTCCATTTAAGTCCCTCATTTTTTTCTCTCTTCCTACTAGCAGAAATGTTTTTTTCCAGCTCTTACCCACATTACAGTGGGAATGCATTATGGACCATTCTTCTCTGGTGGATTAACGTATAGGAGCGTGTGTGTGTGTGTGTGTGTGTGTGTGTGTAGGGGATGGGCGAGTTCACAGTGCCCCATTTCAGGCTGATGGAGCCCCCTTTTGCCTGGGGGTGGGGTATGGTTGCTATAGTGACAGGTTAGCCTACAGACATGAATATTTTGTGTGCGTGTGTGTGGTATGATATGTACTTGGAAATACAAATGACTTCAATGTAGTGAGCTTTCTTTAGTATAACTGTATTTTCTGATTTTATTACAACAGTCACTCTGGTTTTGCTGCTGGAGTCAGTAATTCATTTGGAAATTTCAGCAGAATTCATAATTCAGCCTGGACTGTGTGCGAGTCTGATTAAGCCGTGACAAAAACACTGACACAGCAGCAACTTTCACAGCCATACCAAGATCACAATCTGATCATTTCATTAGAAGAGACATTTCAAAATGTATAATTTTGACTACTCTGTGAAATTTTTTTTTTGGTTTTTGATCTACTTTGGCTGCCTTTCGTACCTTGCCCCATCTCCCCCCTCTCTCTCTCTCACACACACACACACACACACACACAAAATGGTCATTTAAGTCACCCAGGAGGACCCGGGGAAAGGGGCTTTCCACAGTAGTCAATTCCAAAGAATGCCACATCTTAGACTCACACACAATCCAGCCTGAAATTATGAACTCACTCAATTTTTTTCTAATTAATTACTGACTCCAGACACACCCTTTACCAAAACCATAGCAACCATTTTAATAAGATTTGTTTCTTTAAAATATAATTAGAAAAAATTGTAAGAAGGCAGTTTAAAAATCTGAGGCCATCCATGCTCAAACTACAGCCCGCGCGCATGCATATACACACACACACAATCATGTGCTGCCATGACGGTGTGTGAGCATGTGTTAGTGGGTCAGTACAGCAGATTTCTCAGCGTTCACCTCACTGTAAAACACAAACCCACTTTCACACACACACACGACCTCTGACACACACCAGCCTGCACTCAGACCAACTTTCAGTCTAAATATCGCCACAACTGAAATTCCACCTACAGATTATTTTTTTTAATGACGTGGGTTAGATGATTAGACTGTACACTGTAAACCCGAGCTGCTGCTTGCCGCTTGCACAGACCCCGTGCCCCGAGCGGGCCAGGCGCAGGGCAGCGCTGCAGGGTGTGGCCGGCTTTAATTGTCCGCGCTTCGCCATTTTAAGACGACGAGCTTTCGGCGTTGCGCGGTTCAGGCTGTGGGGATTCACACATCATTACACCAGGAGCATTTAGTAAACACCTAATTCGCGCTAGTACCTTCACACAGCCGAACTGTGAACGTAACAAAAGTAAGACCAGCCTTATTAAAAATAAATATTTCCGTCCAATGGCATGTAGTTTGAAAACCAACTCCCCCAACGTGAAGATAATTCTGTTACGTGCTTCGTGCAAATTCACACCCGGTGAAAAGCTCGCATTTCTCTCTCATACTCGCTCAAACAAGTTTGTGTTAAATTCACAGCGGTGATTTGATCACAGTAGGCGGAAATGCAGTGTACAGACCCTGCCTGAGCTAGAGCTGCCTTTCCTAACTAGGCCTCGAACCCTTCAGTGTCTGGGCGCTATGGAGAGCTCACACACCGCGCATGAGCAAACACAAGCGGAAGCGAGATGGGACACGAGGAACATGCAGTTCCTTCAGAAATAGTCACCACGGTAAAAAGCGTGGCCTTGTGGCCCAACACGCTCGTGTACCGGCCTGTGCCGACGGCGTGGAGTCAGCTGGTTATTGGTATTTACGGAATATATCCGTGCATGTGTGTGTTTGTTTAAGGCATAAAATAGATTTAAGGTTAAACAGGCCCCATTCAGACATTTCTCTCTCATTGTAGCGTCCAGTGTGAAATACCCAAGTTGAAACCTATTTGAGGACACAATGCAGCTCCCACCGTGAAAACACTGAACACACACACGCGCCCACGCTACTGAATAATCTGACTATTAGCAGTGTTTATGGCCACAGTTTTCTAATACGAGACAAAGCTGGGTTAGGGTTAAAATGGTAAAAATGTAATTACCTTTGACGCTTGGGGACTGAATGCTCTACTTCTAGAAGTTTTCCGTGAAGTTCTACTTTTCCTGGAAAACAAATAGCATTTAATTAGTCAAGGCCAGGACTCCTAATTTTAATGAGTTGCAACCGTGAAGATATATATATTTTTTTTACGTATAATGGAAATTGTTTTAGATTGAAGACATTTCTTTCCTCATTTACTAAACATTAAAAGGAGAGAGATCCTCGCCAGTTCCTGGAGGTTAAACATGGAAGACAAAGTTGCCCCCTGCGCCGCGAGCAGGCCTCAGCCGAGCACAGCGAGCCCCTGCCTTACTGACGGACACTACCCCCGAGTAAAGTCCATCCACACGAGCATACAAACCCCAATTAATGGCTGATGTCCGATTATGTCTTAAAATGATTAGTGTTAAATCAAAGGAACCACACGAGCAGACTGCAGGCCAACGAGCCAAGCACCTGGCGGGTCAGCGTGCATGAAGGCGACCGTGTGAATGCTGTTTTAACAATGGAGCTGAGTTTATAACCGAAATAAGATTGTTTATAGGCTTACTGCTCACAATATCTGAAATTACTTCAAGTACCACGAGAAATAGGCCCTATGTGAACGTGAAGAGGGTGAGCAAGACTTGCTCGAGTTGAGTTAGAGCCTTCAAAACACACACAGAGAGAAATGGCTTTGCCAAGAGTTTGAATTGATTTTACACTCATGTGACTGTGTGTAGCCCGGTCACATAACGGAGCGAATTGCCTTGAAGGCGGCATGTGGCCTGCAGCAGGCTGAACACTTTGTATCCTCGGCGCAGAAAACCTGCGATTTAAAAAAAAAAGAAAAAAAAGAAAAGAAAACCACCGGTCATATCGACATACACCTACCCAGACACCATCACCTCGCACAGAATTTCATCTGCACAGCGCGTAAACCTCTTGTGCGCCTGCACACACCAGAGGGATACAAACTGCCGAAATTAAACCAATTCTCCATTCTCACCTGAAAGTGTGTCAATGGCCTTCATCGCGATCTTTTCGTCGGGGCAGTCCACGAACGCGTAGCCACTTTTGACTAAAAAGGGCGCGCTGAACGGTATCTTCCACTGCTCAAAGATAGTTTCCAAGTCGAGCGCGCTCGTCTGCTCGCTCACGTTACCGATGTATAGCTTGTTCATGTCGCCGCACCGTCGGGAAGAGAAGAGAAAGAAAAAGCGAGCGCGTTTACAGAAGAGCAGCGCTTTTATTCGCGTCCCTCGGACGGGCAGTGCTGGGAGAGAGCGGCGCGCTGTCTGTCTGTCAGCCGGGCGGGCGTGTGCTCCTCCTCACTCGCTCCAGAGCTGCCTGGACAGATGGAAGAGAATTGTGACGGACGGGAACTGCGCACTGGCGGCCTCCAGGATCTTATTGGATATGCTCCCGCTCCGGCTTTCACACTTCAAAGGAAAAACTATTTGTGTGTGGCTTCGTCCTAAGTTCTTAACCAACGAGACTGCAAAAATTCACACGTTAGTGCAGGCACCGCCTCCAAATAAAATCGAGAGAAGACAATGGGACCTAAACCCCACGGTTATTCCACTTTCTTTAGTGAGCCACGTGTTCAAACTGCAAATCAAAGCCGCACGTGAGTGAGGAGTGCCGCTTGATCAATTAGGATAAGTGTAGCATGGCACAGGAGAAAGACTGGAGTGTGGATAGAGACTGGGTAGTGAAGGAGAGACTGGATTTGAGGTAAAACCTGGCTGGGTGGACTGGGGGATTCCGCGCGGACTCCTGTAGTATTCCTCCTTTCGGAGAACTTTCTTTCCTGGCTCGTGATTGGCTGTCAGTGATGTAGTAAAGCGGCGTGGCGCGCGCCCCCTACACCGTACACAACAGGAAGGGCGGGGGGACAAACCTATGGAGGCCTGTGGTATAGGGGCAGAGGGGAGGCTCAGGCATTCATAAAACATCCTGCATGAAAGGGCGCTCAGCGGAATTTGGCCTACTTTATGCGCGTTTATAATATAAAGGTAACAAAGTTACAGTAGGACGTTAACGCACTTTTACACTTTTGCCTCCTCCTCAGATGCAGGGAGTGAAACAGGCCACCACACACACGGAGACCCTGCTTCTTGGCCTGTGTGTATCCGGAGTGTGTGTTATTTCAGTGTGGAGGACACGAACCGCCCTGCACCTGCACCTTCAGGTTTTATACAAATAGTTGGATCACGTATAATACATGTAGGCTGGCCCCAGCTAGTCTCTAGCTGATGTTCTGGACGTGTCAAAAGCTCTAGACTTTTTGGCAGTCTATCTTTGAGACCTTCTCTGTGATGTGTGGGAGAGCAGTGGCCCCACTCATGGCACTGTTTGGTGTGGCCCTGCAGACGCCCCTTTGGTAAATGGGAAATTAATGTGTGGTTTTTTTGTTCTCTCCTGGCCAGGAGACAGTTTCTGTTTAAATGGAAAGACTCTAATCCACCAACATACAATTACTGGATCAGAGAAATTATGCATCACCTTAAATTGGGAAAAATTAGATATACCCTAACAGGTCCAATAAGAAATTACAACACTTCTTGGCAGAATGACAATCTAACAGGCTTCTTTTATTATTATTATTATTATTGTTGTTGTTGTTGTTATTTACATCTCAGCCCGACTTTGTATGAATGTATGTGTGATGTTTATAAATCCGTGTGGTATATGAGGGGTGAGGGGGTTGGGAGTGGTTTGTTTTTGTGTGATATAATTTGAAAAATACAATAAAAAGACTATAAACAAAAAAGAAAGTTTGAAGGTGTAAACTGTCCTGTTGCACATTTTTAGGCTGTAAGGAAAGTGTTGTTTTTCCAACAGGAGAGACCGAGATTGGGCGTGTGACATGCTGACATTAAACCATGGTGTTCCTTTAATACATAAAACGAATGTCTTCTAAGAAAAAATTGTGAAGAACTTATCGGGCACAGAAACAGTGAACAATTTCACACCACGCTTTCATGCATAAACAGAACACATTTATAAACATTTCAGTGTGATTTATGACTTGTATTTCCAAAGTTCAGGTTAAACATGTGAATTTTAATATCATAAAAATAAGAATTAGAACATTTTAAGGCTGTAAAAGTGTAATGTGCGACCTACTGTGATCTAACTGTACAGCCCAGCTTGCACAATGCTAATCTAAATGAGATGTTAAATGAAACATTTTAGTGCTAATTTTATTGAAGAATTCTCCAGCTGTTTTAGTGAATTTTGAGCCTTCAGAAAGTGTATTTTGCTGGCATGTCCATTTGTTTTTCATGCTGGAGGGATTGTTTGGTTCTGCTACTCTATAGATACCCCATTAAAAAGCAGGACATTTTGACGTAAATTGGAAAAAGCCATCATTAAAATGAAGACTCTGCGTGCTTTCTCTCTCAGTTCATTCACCAGCTGGGTAACATTACCTAAATAAGCTACTAAATAATTACAACTGAATTAGAGTGATTCATTTGTTTTCTTCCTAACACACATTTCTGTATTGTTCACAGAGATCTGCATACTTTTTTGAACATTCTTAACTTTAGTTTTGTTCAGGTTTCCTGCCAAAGCCCAGATCTGACATCGCTGCTCCAGCCTGTCCAGGTTCTACTGTAGGGTCTGTTTGTAGGAGACATCCCAACCAGGTCGTCTATGCAGAACATACGCCGTGTATTTCTGTAAAGCTGCTTTGGTGTCATCTTTTCCCCAGAAACACTGACTCCTTTCTATCAGAACCAGCAGGAACTGTTTCAGCACTCTGCGCTACAGGAGCTCTTCTGTGGGATCGGACCAGACGGATTCACCTATGCTCTCCGTGCACATCAGTGAGCATTAGGAGTCCATGATCCTGTCACCGGGTTACCACCGGGTCACCACCGGGTCTCCTTCACTGGACTGCTTTTGGTAGGTACTAACCACTGCACACCAGGAACCCCACAGGACCTGCTGTTCTGGAGACGCTCTGACCCAAGCCGTCTAGACTCCAGCTTCCAACACATCAACCTTAAGAACTGACTGTTCACTTGCTTGAAGGTGGCAATATTTCCTCCATTATATCACATTAAAATTTCCTTGTGACTATTTGTCCTTCTCCCTGACAGCTGCTCTGTGGACTGTTTGTGAGGGTCCTTTTTGTATTTACTGTCAAAGTTTATTTCTTTATTTATTGTTGATTTCTGTTAGATTTTAACAGATTTGAAATGTAAAACAAACAATTCAGAGCTCATACCTAATACACACGCTCTCTCTCTCACACACACACATAGTGGGAAGCATGTGAAGCGCTCGGATTGGTTGGTACGAATAGCCAATCAGAAGAGAGTGTCTCGCCGTCGCCACGCCCACCGGCGCGCACAGCAGTGTCCATTCATTGGTTTCCTCCGGTGCTATTCGATACGAATCCGGGCGGGAGGAAAAGCAGCTGTTTATTTATAGACAATATGTATTTTAATCTTATAATATTTTTACTCTTTATCAGCTTCATTCATAAATACGCCGCATTGCAGTTTAGTTTTGTCTCCACACATTTTCCTGATGGAAAACGCTGAGTCTTATTTTACAGTAAGGCGGCTCTATAATAAATAATAATATTAAATAATAATAAATAAAACATTTACTTAAAATGTTTTAAACATCTTTCACACGAATTTCTCCTATAGACAGTGGTTGTGTTTGTGTGTGTGTGTGTGTGTGTGTGTGTGTGTGTGTGTGTGGGCGGAGCCGGTTCTTATTGGATGTATTATCTATAGGCTACACTGTCTCGTGCTGTGTGTAGGAAGAACAGCTTTAAGCCTAAGTAAAGCCCATCTTAAATAAAATAATTAAATGAACATGTTTAAATCTGAAAGCTGTGATCAGGGGGCGGTGTGAAAGGCTCGGGCTGAGCTCTGCGGGTGTATACGGCTGTACCGCTGCGGGGAGAGGAGAAGCCGCGTGTCCGGGTCGGGACCCGCACAGAAGCCGGACACAACCGCGTTTGTAAGGCGACCGTCTTTATTCCGCTCTCGCTGCTTCTTGTGTCTGAATGTGAAGGAATCGGAATGAAGGACGTCCCCATGCCGGGTGCTGATCCGATTCCCGGTGCAGTAACTCGGATGTATGGATGTGTGTAGCAGCGCCATGTTCGTTTCCGAGGCGAGTTGAGCGGCTGACACCGCCGGGCTGCTGCTGCTGCACTCCGGCAGGACTTCAGTAAACCCACCGCGCCTCACTGTACACCAGCTGTCTCCTTGGGTAGACCTTTTCTACACCTTTTCTACATTTTCGTCAGTTTTTCGAAAGTTATTCTCTGTAGTCTGTCCATACTCTAAAGATGAGAAAATGGCGGTAGATATAACTCTCTCTGTTTCTGTGTTTACACCACTCAGCAAAATAAAACATTTGATAAGCTACAATGACAATTGAACTGCCTAATAAAACCTACTATTGTTTCATTTGGACTGTTTAATTTGTCATTTTGGGCATTGTCTGGTTCACTGGCTTGGGTTTGTGAGAACTTTCAAACTGTACACACATTTAATGCACACTAATGTAATTGTGTAATTAGTCTTTTTTTTTTTTACATTATTCTGTGATACAAATATTTATTTGTACTGAGATTTCATTTAAATGATGTACATTTAATTTAATTTGTATGAAGAAACACATTTTGTAATATACAAACTTTCTAAAAACATACATCTAGTTTGGTGTTCAGGTTCTGTAAAGCATACACACACACACACACACACACACACAGTATGAACATGTAGCCTTAACAGAGCACCAGTGTCTGTATCTAACATAAACAAGCGCATGAAGGACTCAGTGGAAGCGACACTGAAATGAATTTAAACTGTACAATATATAGTAAAGATAGTCACACACTTTGCTTCTAAAAAGTGAATAAATCTTCAATTGTGCATTCAACCTAACTAAATATAAGACTGTGGTTTAACAATGAAACTAAAGATTAATAATGTAAAGCTATCTCTCTTCATGTATGGTTAAACACAACGCTCAGTCTGTAACCCTGCTGTTTATCATTTCACTGTAAATACCATGCAAATCATTACACCTACATCCTAGACTTTACATTGCAGTACTCAATGTAGATAAGCTCTAATAATAGATTAACAGGTAAAATCAGTGTAGTGGTAATAGCAATTGTTGGAAATTGAAGTTTACATGATT
>JAOVVG010000011.1:10154215-10165760 GCA_028566375.1 Leptodoras nelsoni
AGCTCTTTAAAGCTCACGTGATCACATGATCATGATCACGGTGTGACCATGTGAACAAAACAACCAAACCTGAGTGACCTCCACTTACACGTCCAGCTGGTAAAGATGGCACCAATCTGATACCCAGGATACACACACCAATTGGTGGATGGGATATTAATTGGATTGATTTATGTGGACTTTTGTTGTATTTTTTTTGTTTGGTTTTGTTAAAATAGATTTTTATTTATTTATTAACACTTTATACGCTGAAGTGCCAGAAAAACTGGCACAGGAGCCTATTCAAAATACATAGCAACACCAACTATGCACATGATTGATCACAACCGGCAGTGCGTATATAAAGCGATTGACGTCCGCGGAAGCTTCTAGAGCTGTTTCCACCATGAGAATGGCGAGTTTTGTTACGATTCTGATTTATAGGATTTTCAACACGGTTTAATAGCTGGAGCTCGTGAGATGAGATGGGTCGTAGCGTTTTGGAGGTAGAAGCAAAGTTTGGATTTTGATGTATGAGCATTTCAAGGGTGTACCGTGACTACAAGAATTCTGGCAAAACCTCAAAACTTATGAGAACAGCACTGGTAACTGTACCAGTTTTTCTGGCACTTCAGTGTATTTGGTCTGTAAATGCCTTTTTGGGTGTCACTCAGTTTTATATTTAGCTACGTAGTATTTCTTGTATTCTGTTTTAATGTAATAATATACAACAGATATTGATATCAGTTGATGCTAAAGGACTGGGTATCACTACTGGTATCACGAAAGACAAAGTGGTCTCATGCCATCTCTACTGGCTCATTGGAACTGTTAGTTTAGTTCATGATGCGCTTGGGTGCTCCAAGACCAGTTGTATCTGCCCAGTGGAAGTCTATACCTGCTCACTTTTAGGTGTCCCAAAAGTTACTTATTGCTGCTTTAATTATTCAGTGTACTGGTGATAAAGTTGCCAAGCATGTTGATTTTGTTCTTTTTCATTTAGATGGTCGTTTGGTATCTTGCTGTATGAAATGGTAACGTTAGGTGAGTCTGTTTCCAGATTTTACTGTCAACCTCAGTGCTGAAGTTAATGTATAATTCATTCATCCATTGGGTCGAGTGAAGACAACTTAAAACACAGCCGATAATTGATTTGCAGCTTTAAGTAAAAAGAGCTGAACATGATTGATTTACAGACATGGGTTTAAACAGTAACACAGATGGACTTCCTGTGCACTCTGAGACACATCCACCATATTGCTCCACCCTGTAGATGTAAAGTGTAAAGTCAGACACAGTAGCTCGTCTGTTGCTGCACAGTTTGTCTTAGTCGTTCTGTAATCCTTCATCAGGATGCTGGTGCTGGACATACAGGGATATACTTAATCAGTTATATCAGTCTGAAACTCCTTTTCTCCATTTATCTGTTTTTAGGGGAACCGCCCTTCCCTAAAGTCACGGCCAGTGAACTCCTGCAGTACTTACAGAGAGGGAAAAACCTAAAGAGACCGACAAACTGTTCCAGCTCACTGTAAGGAAACACACAGAGACACAGTGTGTATAATCAAACAAAAACATAATGAAGGCTGCTGGTAAGTGCGACAGTCAAAGTCTCCAGAAGAGCCGTGATTCTCCGAGACGCTCAGCAACACTTAAAAGCTTTTATAACTTCGTTATAAAATAAAACGGCACACGTTATTTTTATTGTGAATCACCTGGAACACTGTTTAAGAAAAAATACAGCACACCATATATGGACTTCCTGTAGTTTATTTCTGTTTACTGCACTTTATAGTACAAAATAGCAAATAATTTTATACCACTCAATCTGTTTGTTATCTGAATCCACAAAGGAGATTAGATTTATTCAGCCAAACGTGTTATTTAATTACACCGGGTTAAAGGAAATGAAACTATATATAGTATATATATATATATATATATTCTGTATATATACAAAAGTACTATTTATAATATCTATAATCTACAGGGTGGGCCATTTATATGGATACACCTAAATAAAATGGGAATGGTTGGTGAGATCAACTTCCTGTTTGTGGCACATTAGTATACTTTTCAATATGGGTGTTGATCATGGCGGCCATTTTGAAGTCGGCCATTTTGGATTTTTTTCCAATGGGAAGAGGGTCATGTGACACATCAAACTTATTGAGAATTACACAAGATAAACGACGCTGTGCTCAGTTTTAACGTAACTTTAATCTTTCATGAGTTATTTACAAGTTTATGACCACCTATAAAATGTGTTCCCATTGTGTTGGATTGTCAATGCGACCCTCTTCTCCCGCTCTTCACACACTGATAGCAACACCGCAGAAGAAACGCCAGCTCAGGCTTCCAGTATCCGTTGTTTCAGATGCTGCACATCTCGTATCTTCACAGCATAGACGATCGCCTTCAGATGACCCTAAAGATAAAAGTCTAAGGGGGTCAGATTGGGAGACCTCAGTGGCCGTTCGACCGGCCCACGACGACCGATCCACTTTCCAGGAAATTGTTCGTGTAGGAACGCTCGGACCTGACACCCATAACGTGGTGGTGCACCGTCTTGCTGGAGAAACTCAGGGAACGTGCCGTCTTCAGGGCATAAAGAGGGAACACATCATCATGGAGCGATTTCAGATATCCAGTGGCGTTGAGGTTTCCATTGATGAAGAAAGGCCCAAGTATCTTTGTACCCCATATACCACAACTTGTAAATAATAATCATGAAAGAATAAAGTTACATTAAAATCAAGCACAGCGTTGTTTTTCTTGTGAAATTCTCAATAAGTTTGATGTGTCACATGACCCTCTGCCCGTTGGAAAAAATAAAGCTGGATCCAAAATGGCCGACTTCAAAATGGCCCCCGTATACTACTAAGTTTTCCCCGCCCGTATACTAATGTGCCACAAACAGGAAGTTGATCTCAGTACAAGCGACACAAATATAAACCACTCGCGTAATAAATTCTTTTAAAACACATGTAAATGTCTTGTTTAAAGAAGTTCTTTATTATGTTTTAGAACATTATAAATAAAAAAGTGCATTAAAAAAAAAAACAAAAAAAAAAAACATTTATACAACTATATACAAGGATTGCGATTGTGCCAAACAGCATGGAAGCAGTTCTTCAAGCTAAAGTAAGGACTCCATCCTTATTTCTTCATATCGAGAAAAAAAAAACAACAAACATTCTGTACACAAACACAGTTAGGGACCTGAAGCCTGTTGGAAGTGAAATAATATAGAATAGAACAACAACCTGCAGTCACATTGCATACATGTAACGCTAGTGTAGAACGTTGTAGCGACGGTGAAAGCTACGGTTCCTGGGGTTTCACTAGCCATCACTGGTCATTAGCCACTGAGGTAGTAGACTTTCAGAGTCCCTGGGATTACTTACAGAAAAGAGGAGTTGTTTTAGCGGTAAAGGAGGGCGGGGTTTCTCTTGTCTCTTCGGGTTACGCGCTTGACCTTTCCGAATCCAACAGCTGGAGTCTGCTGTGATCTGTGATGTGCTGGTTACAGCTGGAAGGTTTCACAGCTTACGCTATAAAGGTTTCCACATCCAGGAAAGGAGGAGGAGGAGGAGGAGGATGGGGTTGGTTGGTTGGTTGGTTGGTTGCTTGGGTGGGTGGTGGGCGTCGTGGTTAAACACTCCAAAAGCACAATGCAAAACGTATATATATATATATATATATAAAAACTAGATATTCGTTTAAAAATCTCCATTTTAAAACGTTTCCAGTGAACACCTTCCACTGCGGGACAGTCGGAAGCTGCAGTAAGTCGTACCGCTCGAACCGGCTGGATCTCGCTCGTACAGCGCGGTGCGGTAATGAGTCGGAGGTTCGTGAATGACGCATGGCTTCGCGAAACTCAGCCTCGTGTTCGGTTCCAATACTCCGGCTACTCTGATAAAACAGAGGCGCGACGATAAGGTGCGAACGGTGGATCCTCCGCGTAAACGGAGAGCTTCAAAATCAGTAGCAAGAACACGTTTAAAAGGTAAAATACTGTTGGGGGTTTATGCTAAAGCCCTGGAGTATCTTGGTAAAGATGAGTGTCTAGTAAAACTGAAACATAAAGGCCATAAAGGAAGTCACCTGACGGTCACCAGTGAGGAGGGCGGAATCTAGGAATCCAAAGTAGGTGAAGCCAGCTACCGGAGCTTCTCTCATACCGGGTCACGGCTCAACTGGAATTGGCCACGGGTTCACCTACACCCAAGGTGGCACAGTTTTGCTCTGCCTGACAAGTGACTTGATCACCTTGGACACGGATGGCTATTCAATATTCCATCTTTCCCATTGTGTCAGTCAGGAGAAAACATCTAACCCTGGACTACACCTGTCCCAACAGACATCTACTACACGAAACGCACCATTCAAACATTTCCTCCTATTCATTTCTTCCCGTCACCCTAGTTGAGAAAGCGTCTACACCTCCTGGCACCACAGTTACAGTGCAGCTTGTTGCTGGCATCCTCGATGGGGAACTTGTAGTCGTAGGTGAGCTCTTCCCCGCGGTAGATCTTCCTCAGGGCGAATATGACGATGTGCTTCTGGCCTTCCACGTTAATGACCCTGGAGTAACAGTTCGGCTCGCAGGAGTGGTTAATGAAGCGCGCCGCGTTGCCGTGCATGGTGGCGTCCACCACGTCGAAGTCGTCGATGCGGAACATGTAGCAGCCGATGCCCTGCAGGGAGCGACGGAGAGCGAGAACCACACCGGTGATGACAAGGCAAGACTGTAATCGACGTTTAATTGTTGATATCTTACATACCTTGCTGCTGTAATATTTCTCGCGCTTGTCGGTCAGGACGGCGCGGATGACGTTCCCGGCGTACTCGATCACCATCTCTCCGGCTTCTATGTTGCGTTTGCAGAAAAGCCCCCGTCCGTGAATAGCAGATCTACAAAAGAATCGTTCAAACCGCATGAGCGCGCACACGTCGTCGTCGGCGGCGGCTTCGTCTTAATTTACATACATTTCATCACGCTTCACAGCGACCCGCCGTGCTTTACCTATAAACCCCAACAGCTTCTTTAGACGCTTTCTCAAGATGTCTGAACCTCATGGCCATCGGCAACTCCGTGCTGGTCGCGCGTCTAAAACACGACAGAAGAGAGAAAAGCGTTATCTTAACAAGCAATCAGAGGCGGTTTAATCTGTACGCAAGACGTATTTAACTAGCGCTTAGATACAAACGGACCGGCTGCATTTGAGCTTGACGTCGTCTTCGTCTTCGTCGCAGGGCCTGCTCTCGGGAAGCTGGCGGTGTTGCGAGGCCAGGAAGTTAAACATGTCGAAAGTGTTTTTCCTGCAGGATCGAAAAACACGTATTCAGAGTGATGGACGTTGTAGGCGAGGGTTTCCCAGCCATGTTCTCATCACTATGCATCACTGCACAGGGTTATACTTCTAATAACATAACATCTAATAAATATCTTGGGATATTATGATAAAAAATAATCAAGTCACTTGTTCATACCTTGTATAGACTTCGGCACGAGCGCAGCCCCGAGGGTTTATGGGTAGTTCTTCCTCGGCTTTTTCTTGTTGGTGGAACCGGAAGCGGTGGTTGGAGCACTGTGAGGCGCCCTGCAGCTGCTCCAGCAGGAACATTACGGCATCGTGAAGTACACCCAGTACCCTGGCGCCGCTCGTTCTGCCGAGCGGCAGCTGCTCCAGCCTGTAACATGTCCGTGCCTCTTGGACGCCATCCACCACTGCCTTCCAAGCCACTAAGAAAGAAGGTGGAAACACGGTGGTACTAATACTCTCCTGAACGCATTCTGATTTACACCCGGATACATTACTTACCCTCGATGCTATCTGCCTCTACGCTGAAGCCATCATCACTCGTGATCTTGAACAACAGATGAGGCTTATCCTGACTGGAACACCCATCCTGGTTGTTCTTAAATGGTGATGATTCCTCGTCTGAACTCCAACCTGAGACAGAAAGAGGTTATCAACCAGGAATATTCAAGGGAAAGGGCAATGCAAGATCATTTGAACCATACCTGTACAAGGGGCCCAGTCAGACATGTCACCGGGTCTGGAGCTGACCCATGCGTGAGCTTGGTTATGGCTGCTCTCGCCGTCCTGCGGCTCACAGGGTTCAGATTCCTTTGGAATAATTCTACAAAGCAAACAGATTGAAGTGGGTCTACCAGGTATCGACGGCAGATCGTGTGTATAAATTAATAAATTAATAGCGAACCTTTTGATGTCGATGTCTTTGGCTTCGTTACTCTTTGGTTCACCAAGATGTCTGACTTGTGGCTGACTGAAATGCAGCACCTCCTTAATGGACGGGGCTTTGATGCGGACTCCGTTTGATCTACAGTTGAGGAAGGATATGATGATTTGGATCGTTTCAGCACAAATACATGTTTTTATTGCTGGTTGAAGTCAGACTAACCTGTTTAGCTCATCCTGAGAGCTGAGAACTGCAGGCCCTGTGATGGCGGCGGGCTTGCACGGTTTTAAAACGGTTCGTTCTGATGCCGAGGACACCCTCTTGACTCTGACCTGGGGTCTTGAATGGGACAAAACGTTGGGCTTTGGGCTTACGCGATGCAATTCTGGAACCTGTTTAACGGCATCAGGAGTCCCAGGGGACTGTAGCTTATTAAGGTACGGATGGACCTGGAACTGGGTTGGACTCAAAGCATTAGGGTTTGCCGTGTCCCTGTGGCTCGCCATGGCTCTCTCGATTATGGCCTGTGCATCCTCCCCTTGGATCCTTTCCAACACCGGTGTACTTGGCACTGATACGTTCTTCAGTTTCACGATGCTGGTCCTTCTCAAAGGCGTAACGCTGCTGTTCATTTGCACTGCTGAAGATTTCTGAGGTAGTCTCCGGATCAAAACTTTAGTTGCCGGTGCACCGTTGGTGTACGATACTATGGGTGTGGTCGTAGCTTGGCTGGTGCTGGCTTGTAGTACTGGGGTCACCATGACTCTGGGAACGGTTCTATGAACGAGGTTATGGCTATGAAGGATCTTGGCAATCTGGCTAATCTGGCTGTAAGACGGTGAATTAGCACTAGGAATCTGGTAACTATTGGTCTGGGGGTCTTTGATTAAAATTTGCCCAGAGCGGTTGACTAGTAAAACTTGCGGGCTAGACAATGAACCAGCCACGCTTGTTTTTGCAGAGGTAGGAATGCGGATGGCAAGTGGTCGGCCCTTTGTTGCATCCTTGAGCTGAGAGTCCAGACCGTTAATTACAACTGACGAGGAAGTGACCACATGGTTTCTCTGTGGAATAACTGAGAGGACAGGTGAAGTGGAAACCTTGCTGACTGGTAAAGACAGAGGCAAAGTGACACCAGGTACAGTCATACTGACTACTTTGTGTTGTGTAACAGACTGTGGGATTATATAACTTTTATGCACGGCTGGACTGTAAGTGATGATTCTCTTTCCAACATTGCTCAAAGGTGGTGGTTCTGACAAGACGATCATCTCTGGTCCTTTCTCATTGGTACCCAATGCTGAGGAATCACACACATTCACCAAGCTTCCATCTTGAGCAGAGACAAAGTCATCACCTGCTGGATCCAGCACCACTTCGTTCAAGTGATCCAGTGGCTCACTGTCCATTAGGACGTCCTCGTGTGACACAAGATCACTGCTCGTGTCAAACACGGAGGAGGATGAGGACACTACATCTTGTACACCTGCCCCAGGTGTCAGCTGCATCTCTTGCATCTTCATAGTTGTGCCTTCTTGTGGTGTGAATACCTCAGCGATGGAGTCACCACTCTTGTGTAAAAATGCAGATCCCTGAAATTTCTCCAACGTATTTGGCTCATCGCCCGTACGTACGGATTCTGTCTCAAAGGACACAGCTTGGCCGGTGCAAACCACCCTGCTTCCAGAGTGCTGTCCCACAGAAGCGGTGCTCTTCGATGCGTCCCGACTATGATAACTATTCCCTACGTCCTGAGTATCGTCCTCTCCGCTGGCTTCACCTGCATCGCTTTCTGAATTGTTGTCTGCTCCATCCAGCTGAGAGATCGACTGTGAGGTAGGAAGCAGCGTTAACCCTGTCTGCGCAGAATCCTTCGCAGAATCACGGACTACTACTGTGCGAGAGAAATTAAAGTAATGATCGGAGCCTTCGTTAGGAGACTCTTGCTCCATTTGATCTTCAGCAGAAAATTCTTTCGTTCTGCAGCTGTGCCTACTGGCACCTGCGCCCGAGTCCTGGCTTTCATTTCCTTCGGTCAGTAATCCCTGCTCTGCCACTTCTGCTCCACTGCCATGCTGGCCAAAGTGCAAGGCCACGTTCTCATTTAGCAAAGCCTCATCGAATTCAAGTCTTTCATTCAACATGGACGCCACGTCCACATCCGTGTCAGTGTCGAAATGTGTAGAGAGCAACTCCTGGTCTGACGACAGTGGCATGGTCTCGCCGTCGTTCATAACTGCAATCATGGAGATGCCTTCATCTGGCATTCCAGCAGCATCTTCAGGCTCTAAAGAAGCAGAGAAATCTTGAGGGACTTCGGCTGACTCTCGAGGTGTTACCTTTAAATGCTGCTGAAGCTTTGGAGACTGACTTGGTGACAAAACAAAAGTTGAAGGGGGGTTCGCAACTGCACCTTGCCGAGGGGAGTATGCCGAAGTAGCTCCAGGAGGGAAGGAAGGAGGACGGCCCCTGCGGCGAGGTGACATGGGGTTTTCATGAGCACGAACAGGAGAGACAGGAGAGCTAAATGGGAGTGATCTGGGGTGAAGACCACCTCCTGAGCCCAATTTCACTGGCCCAGAAGGGGACGTATGGGGAGGTGAGGCATTTCGGCTGCGTAAGGAAAGCCTTCTTGACCGGCGCGTCTCATCAAGATCACTGACGGTCAAGATGTGATGGGAAGCAGAAACTGCAGTCCCTATGGATAGAGGAAGATGTATGTGTGTATATCTAGTGTATATACATTTTATCTTACCATTAGTTTGGAAGGAAAACACACCTGGTGAGGGCAATGGTCTGAAGGTCCCTCCAGCTGGTCTCCTGTTATGAGGGTACCCAGTCGTTTTAGATCCTGTTCCTGAGTCCAGTTTGGAATTGGGAGATGGGGTGCTAGGGAGGAGCTGCATGGCAAGACCAGCCTCCGTGGTGTCCATATCTAAGAAACAAATATCTAAATAGGTCTATAGCTTTTCCATCATCTAGGTCTTATCCCCATCACATTTATTAACATTTGTTTGTTGACTAGAATTGGATTCAGCTCAAGAGCTTTTACCAGGTCTGCTGAATAATGAGAAAACATAACCCCTGGTCCAGAGATGATATAAGAGGACAGGTGTTTTGGGGCAGGGGTGGCTCAGTGGTTAAGGTGTTGGGTTACTGATTAGAAGGTTGGGGGTTCAAACCCCAGCACCACTGAGGTGCCACTGTTGGGCCCCTGAGCAAGGCCCTTAACCCTAAACTGCTCAGCTGTATAAATGAGATAAATGTACGTGGATAAGGGCGTCTGCCAAATGCCGTAAATGTAAATGTGTTTTGAGGACAATAATGTAGAACTGTTCCTGAAGTGTAGTAAAATACGCGGCCCATATCAAACCCCAAGAGCCTCGTTTACAAAACCATCGAGACATCATCATCATCATGCAGTAATAACTAGCACCATCTAGCAGAACTGAACCAATGATTCACTCAATCACCAAGATTGACTACTGGGAGACTATAGAGTCTATATAGAGACTACTATACTATAGTATAGGCTACTCTACTAATGTAACATAACCAACTCTAGTACACACTGAAGTACCAGTTAATACTCAGTAGGTCCCCTATGGGATCTTGGAGGAAACGTAACCTTGCACAGTCCTCACGCTGATGTCCGTTGAGGCCCCAGCATTGAATTCCGATGTTACTTGAGGCAATGTTGTACACCTATCACGTGAAATGATTCTCGCCAGACATCTCTCTGGAAACAGCTCTAGAAGCTTCCATAGGCGTCTACTGATTTATATACGCACTTACGGACACAACTGATGACGTGCACAGGTGGCATTGCTGTGTATTTTAAATAGGGTCCCATAACCATTTATCTGGTACTTCACCGTGCAACAAATCAGACCAGAATAAAACCATGGGTATACATTCCCTATTTATGAGTATCAATTACACCTGGCAGTGTAGCATACAAGATCTGATTTCATCCTGAGGATGGTTAGAAAAGCTTTGCCAGAAAGGAAGAAACAATTCTACTGCAGTCATGTCTCATACAACACGCTGGATAAAAGCTCTACCTCAGCTCCATTTCATTTATATAGCTCTTTTAACAATGTACACTGGCACCAAGCAGCTTTACCGACATCTGCATATAAAATCCTGAAGCTTAAAATGGGCTCACCTTCATGTGGCTTTGGGCTATGTGCAATAGTGCAGTTCTCTTCCTGGTTTTGCGCCAGATACTGCATTTTCCTGGGGGATGATGGCTGCACATCGGTCACCCTGCAGGTGTACTTGCATGGCTTCCGTGGGTCGACTGTGCTCCAGTACCACCGAGTGCACCTGAAAACGACACCCATGACCTTCTCAGGATTTCTAGCCCCGTGTAAACGTGTAACCCATACCACAGATACGCTTTTATACTTCCACAGATGCGTTACATCTTGAAATGGTGCCCCACACACACACACACACACACTAGTTCTTGTACTAATAAAATGTTCCAGTAAATTACTTACTGATAACCCACGGGATACAATTTTCCTGCGTTTGCAGATAACTCGGTCAGCACACCCAATCTGTGTATCTTTAAAGAGCCTACACAGGAGGGGTGACAATAAAATAAGGTTATGATATTATCTGCGGGTAGCTTGGAAAAAAAATCCATCTGATGCACTTAAGCTGCTACTAATACAGGATTACTGGCTGCGAGACTAATGGACTAATGTGTTCACATGAGTGGAAATGGTATAGAAGAAATGTAGCAGCGTCTTATTTAGATTAAAATCCTATTGGTTTACGTACCAATCATTACATTAATGGACTCGGGATCCAAGCCTGTGAGAAACTTCCTGCGGAGGTTAATGCCTTCGAAATCCACATAGACTCTTCTGAGGACCTCAAATCCATTCATCACCTGTAAGAGAGGAAACCATTTATTTAATTCACAGGATGCCTGTGTGCGTGTGAGAGAGAGAGAGAGAGAGAGAGAGAGAGAGAGAGAGTGTGGGTGTGTGTGAGAGTGAGTGTGTGTGTGTGTGTGTGTGTATTTGTGTGTGAGAAAGAGAGAGTGAGTGTGTGTGTATGTGCTTGTGTGTGAGAGAGAGAGAGTGTGTGTGTGTGAGTGTGCGTGCGTGTGTGTGCGAGAGAGAGTGAGTGTGTGTGTGTGTGCGTGCGTGTGTGTTCGAGAGAGAGAGAGTGTGTGTGTGTGAAAGAGAGAATGTGTGAGTGTGTGTGTGTGCATGTGTGTGTGTGAGAGAGAGAGAATGTGTGTGTATGTGTGAGTAAGAGTGTGTGTGTGTGTGAGAGAGAGAGAGAGAGAGAGTGTGTGTGAGAGAGAGAGAGAGAGAGAGAGAGAGAGAGAGAG
>JAOVVG010000011.1:10706285-10717442 GCA_028566375.1 Leptodoras nelsoni
ACAGTCCAAAGACATGCACGTTAGGTTGATTGGCGTCTCTAAAGTGGCCCTAGTGTGTGTGTGTGTGTGTATGTGTGTGTGTGCACGTGTGCCCTACGATGGATTGGCGCCCTGTCTAGGGTGGTTCCTGCCTTGCGCTTTATGCTGCCGGCTAGGCACCGGCTCTCCCGTGACCCTAAAAGGGAATAAGCGGTCAAGAAAATGAATGAATGAATAATTATTTAATTAATTATTATCTATTAATATGTATTTCTTAATTAAATGTATTATTAAAATAATAATAATAATGATGATGACTAATAAAAACAATTATTATTATTATTTTTTTTTATATATGTTTCTTATTAAATACTATTATATAATTATTATATACTTTTGGATAATGAATTAAATGGATAATTAAATGTTTTTTTGTGGTATGCATATGTGAATAAACTGAATTGATTAACTGGCACATTACAACAGCAAACCTTGATATGGGATTAGTAATAATTATTATTTATTATTTATTATTATATATGTATTAATTAAAATAATAATGATGATGATGATGATGATGATATGAACTATTATTATTGTTATTATTATTATTATTTAAATTTTTTATTATTAGTATTAGTAGTAGTAGTATTAATCAATAGTTATTATAAAATATTATTATATTATTATGATATTATTTATTATTATACATTTTTTGGTGAAAAATAATACAGTTATTGGGCATTCGTGGAGATGTTTTTTTTTTTTTTTAACATATGGTGTTCTTTTTTATTTTCACTGTCATCCAATTAGTTCGACAATCAGAAATGAATAATGATTTCATAATAACCTGCCATAATTATGCACGCACACATAAACCATTTAACTCCTCGGAACTGAAGTTATCAAAGCCGGGGTTTTAAACGAGAGTCCTAACACTGTGGATCTGTGTGAAAGGTTCTTAGACAAGCAGATCCCATAACAGCAATCCTTTTTACAGTATTAAACCTGTCAAGCATTAGAGTTTAGTGACTAAACCCTCATAAGATGCATTACAAATTTATTTTAAAAAATGCTACCAGTGTAGCCATAGAAAGTAGGGGATTATACTGCAGCCTGTGTACAAGGTAAATCTCACTCCTGATCTATAGCACCTGCCCAGACTGCTTTTAAAATCAGCATTTTAAAAAAGGAAACCAGTATATTTGGCCAAGACCTTCCTTCTAAATGCATACACACAGACATGCAGACACATGGACACAAACTCTGACTGGGTGTCCACCCGTGGGTGTGTTCAGAAAGTCCCAAAATGGGGCCTCCACTTTACCTCAAACAGAGAACCATTTATAATGTCAAGAATCCAGCCCCCCTAACCCCCCCAGTTCCAAGCCCTTCACCACCCACACCTCCCAGCTTAAACATGGGGTGCCAGGACTGATGCCCAGAGTCTACATAGTGTATCTATGCCAACACAAACAACTAAGAGGGAGGGAAACCCTGCCTCAAACCAGCTGCTCTGAAAATATTACCAATTGCTGGACAAGACCACTACACCACGTTTCTTATTAATAACAATGATAACAGTGTGCAAACTGGAAACCTTTTAGCTTTATGTCATGCTGCTATTTACTTAGTGGTTTAAGCCCTGAAAAGCACATCAATGTTTACCATGTAGTAAAGCTGAAAAGACTAGGTAAAGACATTAGTATACAAATGAGCTACAGTTTCAGTTTCAAATATACCGAGTGGGGAAAAAGGTCCTGCTAAATAATTCAACCTCATCTTATTTAACGTGATTCTGTGCTGAACCTAAGGCATAAGGGTGTTAATGCAATGCTGCTGTATGTTTCTGTATCTGTTTAGTGCCCCGAATATTTGTAGCTGTGTCTGTCCTCAGCTTTGAACAGATCAGAACACAGTCAGAAACGCTAAGAAAAAAAACAAGGCTTTCTGGAAAAATTTAGTCATTTTTCAATGAAAACAGTTTATATATTATATACAATTTATATTTATATACAATTAATATTTAAAAAATCAGGAAATCTGGATGTTGTGTGGAGTTGTTAACAATAGCCACCTGATAATAATTTGGCATATTTACTGCCATTTCTGGGTTTGTTCCATTACACAATAATCGGAAAAAAGTTCACTAGGGACACTAAAGAGTGTCCTTTAAGCAGCACTAATTATATTACCCCTATGATTTTTCAAGAAGATTATCATTAAGTGACGATGAAGAATGCCAAAAAGCATAGGCAGAATATCTGTACTGTAGCTCTATGGACCAAAAATGAATAGTCCACCTCTTGGACTATGGAGGATGAGAAATGCCTATAATAAATAAAAAAATGTAAATTTTATATAAATTACTAATATAAATATAAACAAATAAATGCACAAATAAATAGTTTTATATATAAGTAAATTAATTGATTCATTTGAATTTATTTCTACATTTCAATAAAACACCATCTATTTGACCTATTTCTGTATTTCTGCTTTTACAATTATTTTATTTATATTTAGTATTTCTGCTACAATTAATTAATTTCTATATTTTTAATTTCTATATTTATTTATTCATTTATTTCTACATTTATTTATTTATTTATTTATTTCACATAATAAATGTGTATTTATTTCCATATTTCTTTCTTTCTTTATTGATTTATTTATGTATATCCATAATTGTACATTTATTTATTTCCGTGTATCTACATTATTTATTTATACATTTATTTATTTCTATATTTATACATGTATTTATTTACTTCTACATTTATTTATTTATACATTTATTTATTTCTGTATTTCTGTGTCCATATGCTAATTAGGTGGGCGGTCCTACCTATTCTATTCTTTTTGAACCAGACAGAATTAGCATATGGACACAGAAATACTGAAATTAAAAAATGAAGAAATGTGGCAATACATTAAAAAATAAATGTAGGAAAGTGGAAATAAACAGACCAAATAGACATAGTTGTATAGAAATAATAATAATAATAATAATAATAATAATAATAATAATAATAATAATAATAATGGAACAAATTCAAGACATTTATTTTCATATACACTTTTCATGACCAAAATGTATTTATTAATTAATTAATATACTAAAGTATTTATTTGTGATTTTATTTTAACTTTTTTTTTTATTTCTTGTCCTCCATACTACTTTTATCTCTTTTAGAACTTTAATGTTCATTCCAAATAATGTATTCATATTTCAGTACATGACTACAAGGCACACATTTGTTATGTGCATCCCATGAGAATAAAGGACCATCATTATCTTGTTGTCTGCATCAGCTATTATGTGCTTAAGTCTAAAAAAGCTATGCCCTAATACTTCTTCATTAGACTGAGCAAAAGAAATAAAAAAAATATTGGAGCATTAAAAAGTTTGAGCATTTCATCAGCTCTTATGTCCTGAAGAAAACAATCAGCAGACTGCTGCTTGGATGATGGATGAGTCAACCTCACAGCGTCTGCTTTGATTGTGAGATCAAGTCACTGTGGAGAATATTTTGTGCAAGCACTCACTGTGAGGGAAAGACACAGATGGCTGCTTTCATACACAGACATGACAATTTGTCTGTGAAACTCATAAACCTCAAGGGTGCAGTCAGAAACACCTACATCATGGAACAGCTTTCAGCAACAAAATGGGGAGCAGTGTAATCGACCAATGGTTGCACATTATTTAAATAAAGGCAGGAGTGACCAGTAGATTGACGACCATTCATCGTCTATGTCGATACTTCTTCCATCAGTGCTGTTATTTCTATAGAATACCGTATCTTTCAAACCTAAAACTGTGTAACACGTTATCTGAAAATACAGCTGTGCCCTTCAGCCTCTCTCTCTCCCCATCCGGAGCTGAATGACCAAAATCATTTATGCAGTTTGGCATCAGTAGGGCTCTGCGGGGTTTACAGGAGAGAGGAAGTAAACGCCAGGATAGGTACTTTCCTGGCTCAAGCCATGTAACAGAAGGTCTGTGTTGGCTCTGACAGCAAAGCAATCTCCTGCAGCAGAGGGGGCAAGAACAACACAGCACAGCACACTGAAATACTGGTGACAAGAGTACAAACAGGACCACGGTACACAGCACAGGCACCATAAAATCTAGAAAAATCACTCCAACAAAAGGCATAAGGCTTATTAGGAATGACCGTACTATAAATTGATTGATAACAAAACTGTTCATTTTAGTTAGGTTATGTAATTCCAAGACGTCCGGATGTTCAGTCTTACTAATATTCATTCATTCATTCATTTTCTTGACCGCTTATTCCTTTTCAGGGTAGCGAGAGAGCCGGTGACTAGCTGGCAGCATAGGACGCAAGGTAGGAACAACCCTAGACAGGGCGCTAATCCATCATAGGGCACACACACACACACACATGCACACACTCACACACTAGGGCCACTTTAGAGACACCAATCAACCTAACATGCATGTCTTTGGACTGTGGGAGGAAACCGGAGAACCTGGAGTAAACCCACACGGACATGCAGAGGACATGCATGGACATGACTCCACACAGAAAGGACCCAGACCGCCCCACCCGGGACCTTCTTGCTGTGAGACAACGGTGCAACCTACCGAGCCACCGTGTCGCCCCTCACTAACATCAAAATCAGAATTAATACATACTAACCACCCTATAAACCATTTGCAGCATTTCTGTTTTAAAACCAGAAGCCCTACAGTCAGCCCCTACAGAGAGTCCACTTTTATTAACGATTACAAATCCACTTGTGTTACAGGTTACTTAGAACTTCAGATTATATTTTTGTCTGTGTTAAAATTTTGCATAAAAGGCATACACTGAAGTACCAGAAAAACTGATATACTGCTTAATACTTGGTATATCCCCCATAGGATCTTGCAAAGTCCTCACACTGATGTTTGTTGAGGTCTCAGCATTGAAATCGATCGTAAGAAACTATCGCAGGAAACGATTCTCGCCAGCTCATGCTGCTCACGTTCACCCAGACTCTTTTTACAACCATGCTGCTGTCAAGGTTCTGGGTTTTGCTGGAATTCTTGTAGTCATGGTACACCCTTGAAATGATGCTCAGACATGAAAATCGATGCTATGTCCCATCTTACGAGTTCCAACTATTAAACCACATTGGAAATAACTTGAAGATTCTCCCAGTGGAAACAGCTCTAGAAGCTTCCACAGATGTCCATCGCTTTATATACCCAGTTGTTCTGGTCCTTCGGTGTACTAGATATCCACAAACATAATTATTGAACCAGCTAGAAAATAGAACTGTGTCTTACCCTCCTTCGCAGATTTGTACCCGGAGGATCTCATTGTATTTGGAGGTAGACTGTGCTTCCTCTTCTCCTTCTTCCTTGGGTGTCTTTTCTGTCTTTCTCAGCACAGGTTTCTGGATCTCTATGGGCTGTATGGCATGTACCTATACTCGAGAGAGACACGGGCAAGTTCACCAACCCTGCTCCGGGTGCCCAGGGAGACAGAGATGAGGGAATTCACATTCAACATTTTGCAGAAAGTATTATAAGTGTTTTTGACTCTAAAGAGTAAAGAGTAAAGAGTAAGTCACTCCTGAAAACATACTATACTATACCTTTCCTTGTCATGGAGAAAAATGTACCCACGAAGGTACATCTTTTTGTACCTTTAGTAATTACAGTATATGTGAACTTGAAAGGTACATGTAGTGTAGCTTTCAGCTAAGTGAGAAACCTTTTACTGTGCACTACATATTCATGTTTCCAGGAGAAAGAAAGATACTAAAGGTACAAACACTGCACCCTTGAGGTTACCACTCTATCAACATGGAAAGGTTGTTGGGTCCACTATACAGTGATCTCTATTCCTACACAGCATTTCATATTCTTTTATAACTAGCTATCATGTATCATGTCATACAATATATGGACAAATGTTTGTGGACACCTGACCATACCATATGTGGACAGCCAGATTGTATGTGGATAGACAGATTTTCAGGGGCAGTCATGGTCTGGTGGAATGATCGGAAGGTCCCAGGGGAAGGTCCCGCATTCGTTTCCTGTGACTTGGCTGAAGTGGACTTGGCTGAAGTGCCCTTGAGCAAGGCACCTAACCCCCATTGGCTCCCCAGGCGCTGTGGCTAGGGCTGCCCATCGCTCCAGGCATGTGTGTTCACTGCCCCCTAGTGTGTGTTCACTGCACTGATGAGTTAAATGCAGAGGTCCAATTTCACTGTGTGCAAGCACAAGTGACAAAAAAATGTCTGACTGACACCCATATGTGGGTCTTACTGATGCTCATACATGAAAATCGATCTATGTCCCATCTTACGAGTTCCAACTATTAAACCACATTGGAAATAACTTGAAGATTGGAGATAACTTTGGAGGTCACAATTCTCCCAGCGGAAACAGCTCTAGAAGCCTCCACAGATGTCCATCACTTTATATATAAATGCAGAGGTCCAATTTCACTGTGTGCAAGCACAAGTGACAAAAAATGTCTGACTGACACCTATATGTGGGTCTTACTCAAACTGTTGCCACAAAGTTTTGCCGATGTCAAACCCACTGAACACCTTTGGAATGAATTGGACTGCTGGCTGTGCTCCAGGCCTCCTCATCCGACATCACAACCTTAACCTTACTAATGTGTAAATGGCTGAACTGGCAAATCAACACAGCCAGGCCCCAAAATCTAGTGGAAAGTCTTCCCAGAAGAGTGTAAGTTCTAGTTATAGTGGCACTGGAATGGTATGTTCAACAAACATACTTGAGTATTAAGGTCATGTGTCTACAATCATTTGGTCATATAGTGTACATAAAAATGTTCTCATGCATATCACTCATTTAGGAGTTTCTACATTTACCTCAGGCTCCTTGCAATCCCTGGTGTCAGGTGCTGCAGGTTTTCCCACTGTGGACGGAGGCATTGCTGCTGTAGTGTAGGTGAAAGAAGTCTGTCTTTGCTTGCAGTACACTAGGGAGAGTACGTCTTTGCTTGTTAACCCTGGAGGGTTTGGATTCCGACTACTTATGCTCCAAGTAGAATAGACCGAGTTCTGGTTGTCATTTTGGGCCGACGGATTGGGTTTGACGTAGTTTAGATAGCACCAACTAATTGCGAGATTTGTGTCAAGAGAAGTATATGAAGTTTCTTCTTTGTTTACGGGGACTACAACATTTTTACTTGTACACAACTGAGAGCCTTCATTTTTGCTGGAAATTAAACTAGTTGCATTGCTCTTTGAGTTGTCTGTGTTCTCCTCCTCTTCCTTCACTCGTTTCTGTTGTTGACTATCAGGTGTGAGTTCCACACTGCTTGTTGGGGATAGTACCCGTTTATTTCCTCCTGAATTGGAGGATTTAGATCCCTCAGCTACTGGATTAAAATCAAATCTAGATCCTATAGATTCTAACCTTACACTAGAGCAGCTGGGATCCTGAGATTTTGCAACACTTGTTTGTGACAGAGTAGTGTAAACAGAATTGGCATGGAACGGTAAGTTTGAGTAAAGGCGAACAGGCACTCTCTGCATCCCAGGAGGCCTCAAAAGCTCTTCACATGGAGTAATATCAAAATGGGGATGGTAATGATGATAACTGGCAGTGGACTGCCCAACATCATCCTCTATGGGAATCTCAAGCTTAAGACCTGAGGACACTGAGTAGTAATGAGCTCTTGCAGCACCTGATAGACAGTGCAGATTTTCCATGACTGTATGATCATCTGTATGAGTCACTACAGTTGAAGGAGTGATGAGTTTATGAGAGATTGAGGGGCACATTGTATTGCTTAAAGACACATTATGGAATGAAGAAGGCACAGAGGAATGAGATGTGTCAGGGCTGTGTCTAGGGGAAATGCTTGTACTTGGAGATGGGGGATTAACACTAAGAATTGGTTTTGGTGGTGGATCCTCTTCCTCTGGCTCTCTTACAGCAGAATGTTTAATCAAGAGGCATTTGCGCCTTTCCCTCCAACCTGCAGTTGTTCGATCAGGGGATAAACAGCTGTAATCAAAGGACTTACTTCTGGTCTCACCAATGAGGTTTGTCTGCTGAGGTATATGTGGTGCTTGCTCAGATGCAGACCGTTGCATTTCTCTGTGAGGGTGGTGAGTACTTGAGATTGTTAATGTATGAGGAGCCCTTGATCTTCTAGACATGGTGCCAACATCACTTTTGACAGATTCCTCAAGTGATGTGGAAAGACTGTACCGGTGAGTATCTTGACTTGGACTGTGAGGTACAGATAGTGATTCAAAACTTGAGTCTCCAGAGGACTGGGTTGCCTCTGCAAGACGAAGTCTTTTCTTTTTTGGCGGCAACTTCTCAATGGGAAGCTGGGCCAGCGATGGACTTCTCTGGGGCCACTGGAAGTCTTCAACTTTTTTTGGCTCTTTAGTTTCGGACACATCTGGATGGATTGGCACTGTCATGCTGATATTTGTTTCTTCTGTTACTCGGATTTCTGGTATTTGAACATTGTGTTGGCGAACAAGCTTACGGACATTTGGCTTTGTTGTCCGCTCCTGTAAGTAAGTGTGAGTCAAAGGTTCTTGCTTGTTAAATAAACTAGTATGTTGTATAACTGATACTCCTTTAAGAGTGTTCTCCTTCTCGTGGGCCTGCATTGACACAACAGATTCTATGCTGGGCTTTACACATGTTGCAATGTATCCTTGTGATGTAAAAGTAGAAGACAAGGCAGCTGACGGTAAGGCAGGATCGTCAAGTTCAAGACTCTCTTCCTTTCTCCGTTTCCGCACCGCTAAGCCACCAACTCGCGTTTTATGAACGGTCCCATGCTCTTCAGCTTGACATGCAGGAATTTCAAGTTGGTGAGATGGCTGTGCGGGGCAGTGGTGGTTCTTGTGTGTTTTATATTTGTCCCAGCTGTTGCAAGCAAGTCCACATGCTTCACACTCAAATGGTTCTAGTTGTTTTTGCTTGCAGTCTGACACCATGGAAACTGAGGAATGAAATGGTGAGCTGGAACAGGGCTGTTCCTCAGTAGTAATTTCAGCACCAATGGGTAATTCAATTGCTGGCTGGCGCCTTAGCATACCATGCCGCCTGTTCTGAGCTGGTTGTTCATCAAATGATTGGCTGTGACGAACGTTTTGTGAGGAAGCAATGGATTCGGTGCTTGCCTTTGACGGTAATGAGTGACTTCTTAAAAGAGGACCAGCTGGCAAAGGATTAGCTGGTTGACTGCCACTGACGGAGTGCTGCTGAAATTTCTCACAAGGAACACCAAGAGTGATGGACCCACTGATTTTTGAACTAATATCTATCTCTTTTGCTCTACGAAGAAATGAATCTTTAGAAAGAGATGACTCAATGCTGCTCCTCCGAGAAAGAGAAAACCTTCTGGGTTTGACACTATCAATCTTGCTCGTGTCTACAACTGCTTCATTGATGGTGATGAGTTTGGTGATGTGATCAATGACCTGCTTTTTAGGCACTGAGAAAGGCATGCTCCTCCCCTCTGCAGAGTGTTCGGTAGAGTGTTCATCCTGTTGACGAACTGTTCTCTGTAAATGGCCAAGACGGCCAAATTTTCCAAGAATAACCTCTGCATAACTTTTGGCACTTGTGTTTGGCAGACTGTCTTGAGAGACGTCAGTGCTCTCAGAACGAGAAAAATAGCCTGATTCGGTGCTGCCTTTGCTGCCTAACCCAAAGGATGAGGAGGTCTCGTCAGATGAGCCCACAGGAGCTCGTCTTCCTTTGCTAAGCCTCATAGCTAGTCTCTTTTTTACAGCGTGAGAGTATTCTAATCCCTGTGTCTGCCCTTCGGGGGATATTTCTGTGCAAGAATTTCTTTGTGAGGATATCATCTCTTGATTTTTAAGAGAAATAGATGAAGATAGTTGACTAGTGTCTTCATCTGATTCTGTAACCGGCTCATCCTGACAACTCATGCCAGGCCCCTGTCTACCTGAGGCCATACCAGCTTTTACCTTGTGTGTGTGTGACTTACGGTGCTTGTAAAGATTACTCTTAGTCTTAAAGGAAAATCCACATGGTGCACAAGGGTAAGGTCTTTCTCCAGTATGGGAACGTATGTGTTTCTGTAGTACACTAGGCTTGGCACATGCACGGCCACAATACGTACAAATATACTTTCCTGGCTTCTGAGGTTTACGCTCGCGTTTTTGTTTTGGTGTGCTTTCTTGTGCCTCCATGAAAGGCTGCATTGACACTGATGAAGCTGAAGTCTCAGGGCATTTATCAGAAACATCCATATCTTCAGAACTTCTAGAAGCCCATTCTGACTTCCCTCCCTCATGCGTATCTGCTTCCTGGACATTTCTTTTCTGAAGCCGGAGACGCTTTCTCTCATGGCGTAGTCTTTTTGTCTGTCGGGGATTCTGCTGCTGCTGGGAGCGAGCTGTGGTTGGTTTTGGGTTGCTGACACAAGACTCATATTGAGCTTCATGAAGGTGTTCTTGACCCCCTGACTGCTCCCCAGTGCCCAGTTGTCTAGGTGAGTCCTCCATAAAATGTGGAAAGGGCCTCTGGTAGAATGCAACACCTAGAGACTATCTTACAAACCTTAGATAAAGTTGATTCATTAGGGACACGATATGGCCATAGAAGAACATAGTTCTTTTAGAGTATTTTCTTGGTAATTGTGTCCTTGGCACTGGTGTCAGCGTAGACGTTCTGTAATATACCACAAACAGAGAAATAAATCAGAAGTTCAAGGTTAAATTCTAACCTTGTATTTACATTGTAGTTATCAGGTAGACCTCTATAGAGACAAGTCAAACATTTACTAAACCGTATGTTGCTAAGTACAATTTGTGAACCACCCTGTACAGTGTAGTGAGAACTAGAGCTCCATTTGTTGCATGTTTGGCAGACTATTCCAAACCCTGCAATGATATTAAGGTGTTTCAAAATTTCAGCAGTGCTATTGCATCTCATGTACTCATGTCAATGCCACTGCTGTGCTGAAAGCAGCCACCACCCTAATAATAACTGGTAGTTATTATTATAATAATAACGGCAGATGTCCTGTGCTGGTCTTTTTTCAGTCACAGAGTGTAGAGTTGCTGACAATTTTGTGCATTTCTACACTTGATGAGCTACAGGGGTTAGACAATGAAACAGAAACACCTGTCATTTTAGACCACAATAATTTATTAGTATGGTGTAGGGCCTCC
>JAOVVG010000011.1:10880153-10893143 GCA_028566375.1 Leptodoras nelsoni
AATTCAAAGCACTTACAATGGCCTACAATGTGCTGTCGGGACAGGCTCCCTCCTACCTGCATCTTCTGCTAAAAGCGCATGTTCCCCTCTGGCCGCTGCGCTCCTCCTACGAACGCCGACTAGCTTTGCCAAACATGAGCACAAAGCAATCCAGGCTGTTCTGGTCCCTAGTTCCCTGATGGTGGAACAGGCTGCTGACCACTACCAGAGCAGGGGTGTCCCTCGTTATTTTCAAGAAACTCTTGAAGACTGAACTCTTCAAAGAGCAGTTGCTCTCCTAACACCTCTAACAAACTAACTGCTCTAACCTCCTTTTCCCTCCTTCTAATCCCTAATCTCTAATCCTACTCTTGGCCTCCTTCTGGCCCTAGTTATGTGTACCATAAATCTATGGGTTTGAATTACTCTTGTAAGTTGCTTTGGACAAAAGCATCAGCTAAATGCTATGTAATTTAATGTAATGTAATAATTTGGCCAAAAACTGAACACCCCATGATGAGATTGATTTAGAACAGATTGTACTAAACTAAAACCTACATAGTACCTTCTATAAAATGGTGTTTTATCAGCATTAGGGGTTTGGAAAATAGTTAATGCTGAAATGTAATTCCAGATGCCCCTGAATACTCTGTGACGGCGCTGATGTCCTTCAAGAGTTTACAGCCTGAACATCACAAAAACAGCCCTGATGATGATCATTACACAAAATCTGATCAAGACTTCTAATGTGCTTCCCCGCTGCAGCCAAACCACATTTCCCCCTAGCATGATCTATGGAAATTCAAGCGATAAAGCCCACCAATCTCCCACAGACATTCCTCCATCCTGTTTGTACCTCTGAGCCCAGAGTAATCCCAATAAAAACAACCTGTCCATCGATTTCAAATGGGAGTTTTTATTTCATCTTCTTCCTCTGGGCTTGGTTTAATGAATCTTCAACATCTCTCTATCCTACCGGGAAATCCGGATACATGGGGATAGTAAACGAAAGCGAGAGTGTCATTAAAGTGGTGAATAGCTGAAAGATTTCAGATAAAAAAAAGAAGGCTGATATAAAAGATTGGTATCTGTTTTGGTAACACACAGCAATGAGGAGTGAATTGATGTCTTTCACCTTTCACACAGAATGATAAATTAGTTTCTGAAGCATGCTATTAAGGAAAGAGTATAATATAGTGAAATGTTTTAAACTGTTTTGAGGAACTTTTTTTTCCCTCTGAAACAGGTCAGGATTGTTGTTTGTAAGTATTACTGACTGTAACATCTGTCTACTTGAGTGTTTTTTTATGCTTTAGATTCAACAAAAATACAAATACCAAGTGTATGCAAAAATACTTGTAAATGGGAATCAAGGGCAGCCCACACAATGCTTTTTAAAAAGCATATAATACACTTTTTGTTTCAGTAAGTAGGCAAACATACTAGGGATGCACTGAGCATGAAAGTTTGGGCTGATACCAATATCTAGTGTTTAAAATAATTAATGATTTAGCCATAAATGTGAATTTGAGATTTACATTTATGGCATTTTGGCACACACTCTTATCCAGAGTGACTTACATTTATGTCATTCACAACCCCAATTCGCAAACAGCTGGGATGTTGTGTAAAATGTAAATAAACAGAATGTAATGATTTGATAAATATTTGTTCATTTTCTGTTACATGTTTTGTGCAGATGAACTTCTGAGAGACTCTGCCTCTCTGAAATGCTCTTCATACCAAGTCATGTTACTGACCTGTTGCCATTTAATCTACTTGGCTACAAAATGCTCCAACAGCTATTTTTTTAGTAGTACCACTTACTTTTCCAGCCTTTTGTTGCCCCATCCCAACTCTTTTGATATGTGTTGCTGCCATCTAGTTCAAAATGAGTCTCACTTTTAACATCTGATATTTGTTCTGTTTTCTATTTTGAATAAAATATGGGTTTGAGACCTTTTATTATAACCTTTGAACTAACACTGCCCTATATTATGTTGCACCAGCAAATAGTCAAAATTGCATAATTCTGCCCTCGTTACATAACACATGCATAATACAGTATAACATTATATAATGAACTAGGTGCTATATTTAACAAAAGTTTGTGAATAAGAGAAAATGAACAGTAGATATGGATAATTTGGCGTACATCTGAGTGCTATTGCTGTGCTCCCACCTCCTAAAACAACTGGCACCAAGATGTTGGGCAAATGCACCAGGGTTCAATACACATGGACTAAAAGAAGAAACTAAAAGAAGGCCCTGATATTAGTCGGTTAAGATTCTGGAGATTGGAAATTGGAGAAATGTCTGTGTAGGAACACAAAATCCTTCCATCTCCATTATTGGTTGAAACTGGCATCTCACCTCATATTCTTGTTTGAAGCCATAGCACTCGGATGTCTTCATTTGGTTGATATGCTGCAGTAGGTCAGCTACACGAACAGCTGGATGCAACTGGCCTGTGTGGTACGGAGAGCTCTTCCTGCAGCAATGGCGTCGCGGAGAGCCTCCCAGCAAGCTGCTCGACTCGTTCACTGAACTGCGCTGGTCAGCTGGGAAAACACACAGACGTTGAGTTTACCTGAATGCAGCATGAAGGGATGGGAAACAGTGAAGGGCAGATGAATAGATGCAGATTGGAAAAGAATAGAGACATATGTATTCGGTAAACTGTGAACTGCTTTCATTGAAAAAATTACTGAAAGATGGACATTAACCAAGAAGCCACAGGAAGATGAAGCAAATAAGTACAAACATGGGGCAGAGTTCTTTGTCAAATCTGTTTGCCAAGAAATTCTGACAACAAATGCATCTGTCTTTCCTTTTTCCAACTGCTAGCTAGTACCATATTTGAAGAATCAAATGAAAGGCAATGAACATAAATAAAACCCTTTATCTGTAATATTTGGGCACATTTAGCTATTCTTCCTTTATGCCATGGCTAGTAGATGTTGGATAAAAACAACAGACAGTCCTGTCCTGTGGCTCCTCACATCCTCCCAATGGGATACTTTTAGATTTCTTTAAAATTGCTTATATTCTTCTAATTCACAAACTGTGTATGCTTGCACATGTCCTTTCTAATCTGTAAGTCATTTGACTCCAGGTTAAATGCGCTGCACCCACACGTCCACACTTTGATGATCAATGACATCTTCAGGAATTGCCTCGGTTCCCCGTATATTCAAGAAAATTAATTAACCTTCTGTTTGAACTCTCTTGTTAAAACAATGGTAAACAAATAAAACTGAAATTGCTTTTCTCTATGCCTCTAAGAAAAAAGGCTACTAAACCTTTCCTTTCTGTGCACAGTTTGTTTTATATGTATTGAACAAAAGGAGTAAACTCAATGGAAAAATGCATGTAATGCATCCTTAATGCTCTTAAACTAATTATGACCCATTTACATATATCATTAAGCAATATAATCAAAGTTGCACACTGGCCATAACTCCACTTAAATTAATGAAATGTACCAAAAATAGCTTTATGGTACCAACCCATGCAAACATGCAGTTTGTTTAGTGCTACTTTGTTCTAGCATGTACAGTGCCTTGCAAAAGTATTCATACCCCTTGAACTTTTTCACATTACACCCACCAACTTAAATGGATTTTATGTGACAGACCAACACAAAGTAGCAAGTAACTGTGAAGTGAAAAGAAAATGATATATAGTTTAAAATGTGTAGCATGCATTTGTATTCAACCCCCTGTACCCTGATACCCCTAAATAAAATCCAGTGTGACCAATTACCTTTAGAAGTCACCTAATTAGTAAATAGAGTCCAGCTGTGTGTAATTTAATCTCAGTGTAACTACAGCTGCTCTGTGAAGGCCTCAGAGGTTTGTTAGAGAACATTAGTGAACAAACAGCATCATGAAAACCAAGAAGTTGTGGTGAAGTGTAAAGCAGGGTTAGGTTATAAAAATATTCCAAGCCATGAACATCTCACCGAGCACTGTTCAGTCTATCATCTGAAAATGGAAGGAAAATGGCACAACTGCAAACCTACCAAGACATGAAAAGAGATGCAGCCAAGAGGCTCTTGGTCACTCTGGAGGAGCTGCAGAGCTCCACAGCTCAGGTGGGAGAATCTGTCCACAGCACAACTATTAGTCATGTACTCCACAAATATCTGGCCTTTATGGAAGAGTGGTGAGAAGAAAGCCATTCCCATTTGTAGTTTGTCACAAGCCATGTAAGGACACAGCAAACATGTGGAAGAAGGTGCCCTGGTCAGATAAGACCAAAGTTGAACTTTTTTGGCCTAAATGCAAATCGCTATGTGTGGCAGAAAACGATCATACACATCACCCTGAACACACCATCCCCACTGTGAAACATGGTGGTGGAAGCATCATGCTCTGAGGATGCATTTCTTCAGCAGGGACAGGGAAGCTGGTCAGAATTTATGGGAGCTAAATACAGGGCAATCCTGGAGGAAAACCTGTTAGAGGCTGCAAAAGACTTGAGACTAGGGCGGAGGTTCACCTTCCAGCAGAGAAACAACTCTAAACATACAGCCAGAGCTACAATGGAATGGTTTAGATCAAATCATAATCATGTGTTAGAATGGCCCAGTCAAAGCCCAGACCTAAATCCTATTGAGAATCTGTGGCAAGACTTGAAAATTGCTGGGCACAGACGCTCTCCATCCAATCTGACTGAGCCTGCAGATGTACAAAGCTAGTAGAGATATACCCCAAAAGACTTGCAGCTGTAATTGCAGTGAAAGGTCCTACAAGTTCTACAAGTATGGACTCAGGGGGGTGAATACAAATGCACACTACACATACAATCACATAAAATCCCAATAAAATACATTTAAGTTTGTGGGGGTAAATATGTGGAAAAGTTCAAATCCCACCACAGCAGAGCTGCCACTGTTGGGCCCTTGAGCAATCCCCTTAACCCTCAACTGCTCAGCTGAGATAAATGTATAAATGAGATGAATGTAAGTCACTCTAGATAACGGTGTCTGCCAAATGCCGTAAACGTAATGTAAATGTACAGGCAAAAAAAAAAATTGTCATCAGTCCAGGGAAAGTTAAGAAAAAGCCACATCCTTAATATGTAATATCAAGGACTTTCCACAGCACAAGGAGACTGCACATACAGTCTCCTTCAAGGGTTATAAGAGATTCACCTTTTGGTGAATTGTCATAATCTCACAATGAAGAAAATGAGAAAAGGCCAAGATTTAATTAAAGTAAATTTATCCTGAGGAGACTGTATCTATTTAACGTGAAGACAAATATCAGAACAAAGCCAGTATAGAACTACCTTTAGAAGTTAAATAAAAAATCTCACAACAAGACCAGCTAGTTATGTAGAAAATTTTACAACATAAACAGGTAGTTTGTTAGAACAGAGGTCATTTGCAAAAAACAATAAAAACCACGCTTTGAGAAAATGAACTGACTATTAGCACACAGCAGGACAAGTATAAATAAATAAATAAATAAACATGAGGACAAGTATAAATAAATAAATGAACAGTTTAGTATATAAGAAATGTATTAATAACTACATTTTTTGTCATGAAATTTATTTCTACATTTCCATACACCAATGTCTATTTGGTCTATTCATGTATTTCTACATTTATTCATTTTTATTTCTGTTTTTTATATTTATTTATTTCTGTATTTCTACATTTATTTATTTTTATTTTTGTTTTTTATATTTATTTATTTATTTTTATTTATTTCTGTATTTCTACATTTATTTATTTTTATTTCTGTTTTTCTATATTATATTTCCGTATGCGAATTGGGTGGGTGGTCCTAAACACACTCTAAAGCAGGATTGGTCAGCTTTTTGAACCAGACAAAAGCGACCGATTCCTAACAACTCTACATTACTCAAGCTAACTATACAATGGCTTCTCATAATCATTTTCCAGTGATCTTAAATCATTAGCAGTGGCATGCAAAAAAAACACATCAGTAATGCAGGACTACAGAAAATGAAAAAAAACAAAAACATCTAAGTAGAGTTTCTCGTAGCTGACTAAGGCAGCGCTGCAACGCTCCGGTGTAGCAGAAAGCAACAACTGTAGGCCAAGGGAGTAGTAATAGTGCCAAAACTGTTCAATAGTAATAGGACCACCCACCCAATTATCATATTGACACAGAAATACAGAAATAAATAAATAAGTTAATGAAGAAATGTGGAAATACATGGTATATAGAAATAAAAAAATACACATAGAAATACATAAATAGAGCAAATAAACATTGCTGTATGGAAATGTAGAAATTGTAACCATTTAAAATTGTATTTATGAATTTATTCATTCATGCACTAAATTATTTATTTGTGCATTTATTTATACTGTATATACTTATGTCATTTCTCATCAAAATCCATTATTGTTGATTGTCAAGGCACTGCAACGTCCCATTTTAGAGGAAAAACTGTCAAAATCCAGTGCTGATCTTCTATGGAGTACCAAAGTTGATAAATCCTTTCAGCCAATCAGTGCACAGCATTCAGATTAGGTGATACTGGCTGCAATTCCATTCAGAGATGTTCTCTATAAAAGAGAATTTTGACATTACTTTGGCTGAAAGTCATCTTTAAAAATGGATACATTTGATGGACCTGAAGAGTCTGTGATGTTATCTCCTCCATGGTGTAAAAAGAGAAGGATAACTGAAACTTATTCATGGAAGTTAGTGAAAAGTTAGTGAGTTATAGCAGTCAGGGAAAAGTTTCATCCATTGCTTATAAGTATAACAAATATTTTTTTTAATGGAATCTGAATAATCTAGCAAGGAGTTATCCAAGATAAATGGAGTGCCAAAAATAGAACTTGTATAAAGATAAAATAAGAAAAGCACTTCAATAAAGTGGAATTTTGTAAATTATCCATATTTTGGTTAGTTATTTTTACATAAAGGAGTCTGGCTTTACCCATTTTCTACAAGTTCATACAATTCCCTGAGTTCTTAATGAAATATCTGTGATATACTTTGGTCAAAATACCACAGGGATCAAATATTACAGCTGTAAATTGTACTCCAGTTTGGCGTTTAGGCTTACATGAACTGAATCGTTTGTTTCAAAGTACACAAATGTTATAAGTATTTATAAAAACGCCTGCGTTTTATTCCTGTGACTAGCTTTAAAAGCAGTTCGACACAAAGTTTTTGCTGACTGTTTTGATATGTTACCATGAAAAGTAAAGTTTATCCACTCAGCTGCTCTGTCCTCTGAGGCCGAGACCTGATATATCAGTGTGTGTTGGTCTGTACAGCCAACAGCAGAGCATTTCCCATGCAATTTCTTTAATTTTGTCTTAATTCCTTGGGGTCGCCACAGCAGATCCACATCTTGGTCTGGCACAGTACCCTTCCTGATGCAACCCTCACCCTTAAGCAGGGTGTTGGGAAAGAGTCGAGCAGTGAGTTGAGGGCCTCGCTCACGGGTCCAACAGCCGCAGCCCTGGTCAGGGCTCAAACTCCTGACCTTCCGTTTTATTCCTGTGACACTCTGCATTGTGACTAGCTTTAAAAGCAGTTCGACACAAAGTTTGAACAAGTTTTGTTGACTGTTTTGTTATGTTACCATGAAAAGTAAAGTTTATCCACTCAGCTGCTCTGTCCTCTGAGGCTGAGACCTGATATATCAGTGTGTGTTGGTCTGTACAGCCAACAGCAGAGCATTTCCCATGCAATTGCTTTAATTTTGTCTTAATTCTGGAGTATGCGTGACTCATAACATATAAACAAACAAAAAGTCAGCCCTTCACAAATGGGTGGGTGGAGATACTTGTGCATTAGGTAGAGATATTCAGATGGGGGCAGGATCATTATAATGTTTTTATTTGTGATATAACATGCTATACAGATTCTGACCAGACTGATTAATCCTATGTTTTAAAGGGTTTTAAAGTTTTATAACTGACTGGGTTTTCATGTTTTGTAGTGTGTGGGTTGGTAGGCACTCCAGAAAACTAATGCATGTGTCCAAAACCTAAATAAGTGTTGTTTTTTTTAAATATGTCTAAGGTATTCAAAACAACTCAACTGTAGTTTGATGGAATGGAGATCAAATCTTAAAACCTACCCTGCTAGTCAAGTTTTGAAAATGTATCACAACAAAGTTAGCTTGCTGACATATTTCCTTTGTCTGCACCCATTCCTTGGGGTCGCCACAGCAGGTCCACATCTTACATTTACATTTATGGCATTTGGCAGACGTCCTTATCCAGAATGACTTGCGTTTATCTCATTTATCCAACTGAAGAGTTGAGGGTTAAGGGCCTTGCTCAAGGGCCCAACAGTGGCAGCTTGGTGGTGGGGCTTGAACCCCCAACCTTCTATTCAGTAACCCAACACCTTAACCATTGAGCCACCGCTGCCCACATCTTGGTCTGGCACAGTTTTTACACTGGATACCCTTCCTGCTGCAACCCTCCCCCGTTAAGCAGGGTGTTGGGACCGAGTCGAGCAGTGAGTTGAGGGCCTCGCTCAGGGGTCCAACGGCCACAGCCCCGGTCAGGGCTCAAACCCCTGACCTTCCGAACCACAACCCAGGGTCCTACCTTACTGGGCTACCTCTGCCCCAACAAAGCTGATTAAAAAAAAAAATAACTATTGGATGCATTAATCTTTGATTAATATAGAGAAAGTGGAGTAAGTGTTGATTTATTTCTGTATCTAAATCGAGATACATTTATACCATGGTATGATGAGATCCATGATATGCATAGTGTTTGAAACTAGGTCTTTGGCTGGTTGGTTGGTTGTGTGTGTCTGTAGGGGGTTCATTACAGGTCCATGTGCATACTCACTCCTCGCACTGCAGCTATGCACATCCATAAAGGTGTGTGTGGTACGTTCTTCCTGCTGCAGTGTGCCTTGGTCAGCTGTGCTACAGTCCAGTGAGCCCAGCCTCTGCTTTTTCTCTTGCCGATAAGGCATAGCCGCTTTGTTCATGTTCACTTTCTTTCTGCTGCAAAAAACGAACAGACACAAACTGACATTAAATGATAGAACATACCGTGATTAAGGAATGCGAAGTGGACCATGGGACAGATATGAAAAAAGAAAGAAATAGCAAGGGAATGATGATGAGGAAAGGGATAAATCCATGGAGCTATATGAAGGAAGATAACGTAAGAAAAGATCATTAGAGTCAAGCTATACAAAGGAGGGCAAATGAATAAAGAATTCTAGTAAAAAATAGATGAAGGAAGAGGAAGAAGGGGGATCCACTTACGGGTTGTAAGGGTAAAAATAGAAGTCCCTTCTGTGTAGCATGAAGATCAGCAAAGACAGATAATGTAAGAGAAAGGAGGGAAATTTAGAGCAAGAGAAAAAGGAGTGGGATATGAGTCGAATTGGTTAACATTTTCATAAGAATTAGAATTAGGAAAGCAAGTTAAAGTGTTCACTGTAGATTATAGCTGAGGCTATTTCAGATTTGCTCACTTTGCATACCATGTCACAGTTTCACACAGTTTCCTCATCAACTTTGCATAATATTTTAAAGCATATATTTTAAGCATAAGCTTATATTATCTTTATCTTCAAACACACTTCTCAGTCATTCAGGTAAGCCAATAGGTCAGAAGTATGAAGTCATGTGAAATTTTAAGGGTTTTAATTAGATTTATGGAAAAATCCATATTAAGTAACAATGATTTTGATGGATTCCAGAAAAAAAGTGATACAAGAAGCCACTAGCAAATGTATTCTTACAACCGGGCAACTGTTATCTATTAGAGGGTGGATATCAACATCATAGCATAATAACTCAAATTAATAACCTTGTTTCATTCAGGAAGACAAAGTGTCTAGCAGACAAAATCTCTTTATGGATTAGTGGACATTCATCTAAACAGAGTGGCTGTCTGGACACATTGTTGAGAGCAGAATCTGGACATTGACATATTTTGGCCCCTTTAGGGCCCAAATGTCATAGTGTCACATGGTGTCAAAGGCATTTTATGTTTCTCAGAGCCCTGGGACATTTATATTACTGTCTTACGATAACTGCAGAGATCACTTCGACTGAAATGGCCCAAATAAAGATGGCATGCTGGGGCACAGTATACACACACACACACACACACACACACACACACACACACATCCTTATCCTTACCCTTTCTTGACAATGATTACAATTGCTCCTAGCAAAAGGACAAAGACCACCAGTCCTCCAGCAGAAGCCCCAAGTATCAACCCCATGTCCTCGGAATTCTGGGTTATCTCCAAGGCATGCTTATGATCCTTACATGCAGCTGAAAGAGAGTGGACAGATAATTTAAATTACTGGAGAGGTAGTGACAAAAAGTTTGTCATAATAATAATAATATATAATTATAAATAAAATATAATAAATTTAGAAATTGATGCCTGCAACACACTCAAAAAAAGCTGGGACAGAGGCATGTTTTCCACTGGGTCTACTAATGGGTGCAGTTTTGCAAGTGAAATTTTTATCCATTCTTGCTGTGTACAAGACTTGAGTTGGTCAACAGTCCGTGGTCGCTGTTGTCTGATTCTCCTCTTCATGATACTCCATATATTTTCAATAGGAGACAGATCTGGACTGCAGGCACTCCTGTCAAGCCACACTGTTGTAACTGGTGCAGAATGAGGCCTGGCATTGCCCTACTGAAATAGACATGGAGGAAAATATGTTGTCTTGATGGCAGCATATGTCTCTCCATATGTCTTTTCATATATGCAGATCATGCATGCTGTTGTAGATGCTGGTTTTTGCAGTAAAAACAATCCGGATGGTCTTTTTCATCATCCATTTCTTTGGACTCGTCTGACCACAGAACATGTTTCTACTGCCTTTTGGCCCATCTCGGATGACTCCAGGCCCAGAGAACTAGATGGCATTTCTGCACAAAATTAATATGTGGCTTCCTCTTTGCATAATACAGTTTCAGGTTGCTTTGTTTGATGCAGTGGTGGACTGTTTTAACTGATAATGATTTTCCAAAGTAGTCCTGACCCCATGTGTCCGTCATGGTAGCATGACGATACTGCCCGAGGGCTCGATGGTCACGTACATTAAGCAGCAGTTTCCTGTCTTGGCCTTTACGCACCCCTGACTCCCTGAATCTTTTCATGATATTATGAACTGTAGATGGTGAAAGACCTCTATTCTTTGCAGTCTTGCACTGAGAAACATTGTATTTGAACTGACTGACAATTCTCTCATGAAGTTTAGCACAAAGCAGTGAACTACGACACATCCTTGCTTGCAAAGATTAAGCCTTTGGTGGATATCCTCCTTTTATACTCTTAATCTTAATGACCTCACCTGTTACCAGTTAAACTATGTCGGTAGTAGTAGTAGTTGTCAGTGGTGGAAGATGTATTTATATCATTTAATAAGGTAAACGAACCAAGGCAGCGATGTAAAAAATACATGTAAAATTTGAGCTTGGAGCCATGAGATGAATAATGGGAGCGGGAAGAAGAAATAACATAGTTCTGATATACAAATGTGTTTTTCTTCTGTTTTTCACAAATCTTACCTTTGATTTGTGGTGAGATATTGGATAATTGGAACATTTATTACAATGAAACTATGTGAGAAGTTTAAAAGGGAAAAACACACCATTTGGTGGAACTGTTAACAACCTCATAGACTGAAATGTGACTTGACTACACCACTGTACAGTGTCCACAGTCCACAGTGGAAACCACTGGTTTAATATTTAGCCATGTGTTCTAATTTAAACGCTTTTTACACTGGGCAGCATTGTGTAAAATCTTCATCTTAAAAGTAACTAGGAACTAAAGCTGACAAATAAATCTAGTGTACTAGAAAGTACAACATTTCTCTCTGAAATGTAGTGGGATACAGTACTACTACTACTACTACCACCACCACTACTACTACTATCACTAGTAGAAGTAGTGATTCTTTCCAATTAGTCTTCCATCTATAGCAATAAAGATTAAAGAATTAACCCCCCCCCCCACCTCCTGCATCTTTCCTTCAAGCTAGCAATCACTTAGAAAGATGAAGAAGAATGAGGGTTAATAAATGAAAGAGAGACAGCATGAAAAATGAAAGAGAGTTAGGTGGGAAGTTCATCATCATTTAGAAGGGCACAGCTTGTAATTAATCTGGTGTCTGAGTGTTGGAGAGAAGCACCTGCGGTGCACTGAGATACAGAGGAAAAGAGAGAAAGGCGAAGCAAAAAGAGCAGACAAAGAGAAAAAGGAAAAAAAAACAGTAAGAAGAGAGGAACATCTTTAAGAGACAAACAGAATGAGAGAGCGGGGGAAGGAGGAAGGGGGGGGTTGTCGGTGTGCATGAAGAAAGAGACATTTTAGATACCATCTTGTCACCATGGTGAGATGGTCATTATATATAGCCTCTATGCCCCCTGGACATGCACTTTACAATCCTGATGCTTTATAAGACTGATATCATATGTGACTTTGTAAAAGGTGTGAAAAACATGCTATAAACTAAGCTTTAAAAAATTGGAAGTTTTATCAAGTAACAAAATGCAATGAATGAACAGAAGAGAAATCTAAATCAAATCAATATTTGGTGTGAGCACCGTTTGCCTACAAAACAGCATCAATTCTTCTAGTTACACTTGCACACCGTTTCTGAAGGAACTTGGCAGATAGGTTGTTCCATCTAGTCTCCATCTTGGAGAACTAACCACAGCACTTCTGTGGATATAGGCTTCCTCAAATCCGTCTGTCTATTCATGTAATCCCTTTTCATGTAATCCCAGACAGACTCAATGATGTTGAGATCAGGGCTCTGTGGGGACCATACCATCACTTCAATGACTTCTTGTTCTTCTTGACAATAGCTCTTAATGACATTGGCTGTATGTTTGGGGTCGTTGTTCTGCTTGAGAATAAATTTGGTTTCCAATCATACGCCTCCCTGGTGGTGCTGCATGATGGATAAGTATCTTCCTGTATTTCTCAGCATTGAGGACACCATTAATCCTGACCACATCTCCAACTCCATTTGCAGAAATGCAGCCCCAAA
>JAOVVG010000011.1:11226730-11239444 GCA_028566375.1 Leptodoras nelsoni
AACTGGGAATAAGCGGTACAGAAAATGACTGACTGAATGACTGACCGATTTTACTAGCTAGATTCTTCATACAATGAACAAATGAAGCCACCTAGTTGTAAGTAAAGGCTTGACCTCAGAAAGAATTTGATTATCTTGACTCTTGTCTGGCTTTCATGTGAATTTTGATCTTGACTTGGCCTAGACTATCTTAAGATATCAAGAAGATATCTTGGCTTGATCTTGACTAGTCCTGGTTTGGATTCCTCTTGGACTTAAACAATTGGTGGTCTTGATTTAATTGAATTTAAGAGAAGTATTGACCTACTGTGCTTGCACATAGCGGAATTTGTCCTACTCATTTAACCCATCCGTGCAGTGAAACACACATATACACACACTAGTAACTAGTACTAGGTAAGTGACTGGTAAGTAGGGCTCTACTATGGAATCAGAATAGGCTCAATAGCATAAATGCACAAAACATGAATGACTTATAAGTCAAGAGCTATATGTCAGTTAATATTAAGATGAAACGTCAGAATGGGGCTGTGATCTCACTCAGTGACTTTGAGCACAGGAGGGTTTTTGGTGCCAGAAAAGATGGTTTGAGTATTTCAGTACTAACAGTCTCTAAGGTTTATACAGAATGGTGCAAAAAACAAACCCCATCCAGTAAGTGTCAGTAACTGGAAATACTTTGTTTATGAGAGGACAGAGGAGACTGGTTTAGCCAGACTGGTTTAATCTGGCACGAAGGCATGAAGCATGATGGCATAAAGACTACTCAGTACACCTGTGCTGAACAGAAAAGCATCTCAGACTGCATATCAGAAGTAAACTGGAATCTGAGGCTATAGTGCGAACAAACTTACTGAAAATTAATATGGATAAATGCATGAATGAGCACAGGTGGCTTATGAGTGTATTTCATAATAATTATTATGCATTTTACTATGGAGATTCTTTAAAAAAGCCTATAAAAGTTCAACGAGTGCTTTTTTTTGGGTTTTCTCTGGCGTATAATCTGTTATCCTCGCACATTGTGACATACAGGTTACACAACATTTAATGTTCATTAGTAACTCTATTTCTACGTGTAGGCATTGCTGTGTTTCCTGATCTGGAATTAGGTGTGTAAGTGCTTTAGCTTATTATTTAGAGCCTGCACTAAATCTTAATGAAAGTCAGACACATTTCTGCACAGTCTGGCTTTGAGCAATACTTTTACAAAAAGTTTAAAGCAAAGTTTATGGCTTGAGGCTCCATCACTGCCAGATATCCTGTATTTCAACAGCTCTGTGCAAGACTTTGTCAATGTTGCAGGCCATTTCCTAATTTTCAGGTTATAAAGCAGTTGCTGATGTGTAACCTATTTGCTTGGTTACTGTCTGTTTTTTTGGGGTTTTTTTGTATCATTCTTCCTGTTGCTTGGCTGTGTCATCTGTTGTGCTTGTCATCTGTTTTGCTGACTAAACAAAAATGAGCTCTTGTCTACATGAACTTGGCTGCAAGAACAAAGTGTTCTCAGGATAAAAGCTGTGAATATGTAGATTTCCTCAATTAAGTGTCACGTTCTAGTCAAGTATTTCAATTCATTATTTTTTACATCTAGGTAAACTGAGCTAAAAGATAAATACGGCTCAAGAAGACATTTGTACTGCTTGTCATTATTTGTCAGAAAACCGAGTAACAGTGTGAACCACATAAAAAACCTGACATGTCTACATCGCTGGGAGAAGAACAAGAGAAGACAGAATTGACAAGGAAAAGTAGACTATGTCAATGGAATTCGTTGTTTTTTAGCATGGATGAATGAGTCATGGAATAATAAATATAAAAGCCAGGCTGCACTGTGTGATGACATTTTTTTGTGGGTTTGGAAGTGGAGTATACAAAAAGTACAAAAAATGATTTGAGAAACTTCATATAGATGTCTATATATGGTACGGTATTCTTCGGCTGCTCCCATTCCTTGGGGTCATCACAGTGGATCAAGTCCGCATCTTGGGGATGCCCTTGCTGACGCAACCCTTCCCCCGGGGTGTTGGGACAGAGTTGAGCAGTGGGTTGAGGGCTCAACAGCAGCTCAGGGGCCCAACAGCAGCAGTCCCGATCGGGGTTTGAACCCCCAAACTTCCGAACCACAACCTGGAGTCTATATATATATATATATATATATATAGTGCCAGAAAAACCAGTACTGGTGCCTATGCAAAATAGGGTTATCTATGCACGTCATTGGTTGTGTCCACCAGTGTGTATACAAAGTGACAGACATCTATGGAAGCTTCTAGAGCTGTTTCTGCTGTAAGAATGGCAAGTTAGCACGATTTTGTGATTTTCAACACGGTTTAATAGACAGAGCTCATGAGATGGATCATAGCATTTCGGAGGTAGATGCAAAGTTTGGAGTTTCACGTATGAGCATTTCACGGGTGTACCGTGACTACAAGAATTCTGGCAAAACCTCAAACTTACGACAGCAGAGTGGCCGTAAAAAGACTGGCGAAAATCATTTCACGAGGTACATTTACATTTATGTCATTTGGCAGACACCCTTATCCAGAGTGACTTACACTTATCTCATTTATACAGCTGAGCAGTTGAGGATTAAGGACCTTGCTCAAGGGCCCAACAGTGGCAGCTTGGTTGTGCTGGGGCTTGAACCCCCAACATTCTATTCAGTAACCCAACACCTTAACCATTGAGCCACCCCTAGACATGGAATTCAACATCAGAATTCAATGCTGGGGCTTCAACAAACATCAGCGTGAGGACTGTGCAACATTCCCTCCAAGATCCCACAGGGGACCTATCAAGTATTAACTGGTATACCAGTTTTTCTGGTATGTCGACTGTACATATGTAAATGTGTTTTTTAATTGTTGTTTTTATATTAAGGGAGGAGGTCTATGTAGGCATGGTTTGTTCTAATTTAGAAATCCAGAAATGCATCTGTGTCGTATTTTTTCATTCTATAGGAGCTGAAATACAGACTTCTGTACTGCATACTGATAGAAAGCATGCTTCATGCTTCCATGCTGCCCTAGAAAAGAGCAGCACAATGAGAGAGAGAGAGAGAGAGAGAGAGACAGAGAGAGAGAGAAAGAGAGAGAGATGGTCCTTTACATTCCTCAGGAGTATGAGCAAACCGAGTTATTTGGCACAGCCTGGAGAATTGGACTTCCTTGTCCCATGTGTGTGTGTGTGTGTGTGTGTGTATACTGCCTGGACTGTGGCTAAGTGCTGCATGAAAACAGTATGGCTGATGCAATGTCATTAGCACATGCTTGGAGCCAGCAGGCCTCCATCTCAGGGGTGCTTTCTCTCTCCACACAGGCGTATGAATCTCCAGTCTTTTCCTTTTCATATGGTAAATCAGCCACTTACACCAGACAAATGGCTGAAGCTTGACCTGATCCTTGTGGGTGCAGCACCGAAACCTGTATTTATCCATTTTTTTTTAAGGAGGATAACCGAGTGAACGTGAACATAGACAAAGGGAAATGATGGGAATCAAACAAAACATCATATGAGAGAAATTAGAGAAATTATGGAAATTAGAGCTAACTTCAAAGATAGGGGTTAAGGTTAATTTGGTCGACGGGTTCCTCACGACTTTCAGTACAGGTTTATTTAAAGGTGGCCAATAATAACAAGCAATGGGTCTCTTTATGTATTAAGTTTGGTGTTTCGGACAGAATTGATGGGGTTGGAGATGAAATTATTTGTAACTACTTGTATTGAGGTTTGGATTAAACCAGTCACATAAAACTATATGACCTTAATAATGAATATTATTGGCTTTGGTAAAGGTGTGATGTGATTTATACTAATGTTACTACATCATGTGTACCCACACACACACACACCTAGTTTTAAGAACCAGACTGTATTTGTCACTAGATATTGCTGAACGTCTATAAGTAACAACAACACACGCAGTAGTTAGAACTCCTCCTAAAGCAGGAACACAAAGCTCGCGTGCTCTGTCTCGGTCCGAACAGTTTCCGGGAAGACGCGCGTACGTGCCGACGTCGCACGTACGCCGGCTCGCTAAATCTTCCGAGGCCAATCGTTGTCTCGCTGCGTTGATTAAACGGGAAGGACCAATCACAAGAAAGGAAAGCAGAGCCGAAGGGGAGGGGTATATCTCCGCCCCGCCTTTCCCCTCCCCTCTCTCTGTTCCGCTCTGGAGATATAATCGCAGAGTTGACCCAGAAAGCGATCTCCCGTATCAGGGACTGGAACAGACACAACCAGGAGCGCGCGTGCTACCGGAATACCACAAAAAAAACGCCAGGAAGACACATTGTTCAGAAAGGAAGACTGAAATCACACTGGTACGTGCGTGTGTTTATATATATATATACATATATGTGTGTGTGCATGCATGTGCATGCTGAACACTGAGAATGCGTGCGTCTCATATATATATAGTCTTAGATATGATCTGCATTATAAGGTGTACACTCAGGCGACTTATTCTCATTCTTATTTTTATTCTTAGTCCCAGGAGAAACTGTGTCCCAATGCAGAAGCTCGAAGTTGAAATGCATTTGGTTTTAAAATGTCACGCACGATTCGCACCCTGGTCAGATCAGGATTCCGGATTCAGCTTAATAATAATAATAATAATAATAATAATTTGCTTTGAATCTTTGTTTTGTGTGTTCTTAATAAAAAAAAATGCACTTTTTCCTTTTTTTGTTACACACATCAGCCTTTTTTAGGTTTCTTTTGCACTACTGGTTGTTGGTTGAGACATTTAAATCCATACTGGTTTAGATGGTTTTGATGGTTTAGATGGTTTAGAAGTCATGATTCAGTAGAACGTGAAAGGAAAAGGACAAAGAGAAATTCTGCGGGTTTTTCCTCCCTTTCCTTTTTTTTTGATCAAGTAGGCTGTAGTGCTAGTGGCAGCCTCTTATCTCAACGCATTATAGCCACCAAGATCACTGACACACACACAGACACACACAGTGAACAGAGATTGTGTAACCTTTGCTTCTCCATAAATACTGCTTCATGTAACATTCGTGCAACATTTTCCAGGAAGGACAATTAAAAACAACAGCTTGATGTAGGTCACCCTACTTCAACAATAGTCCTGGATTGGCCATGATATATCTTCATGATGGCATCTTATGAAATATTGTTAAATAACTTGTTACCTAGAGAATAAAGAAGTTCCACTAAGAAGCACCGTAATCCTTATTTACGCTCTTATGCTCTGGATCTCTCTTCAGTCTCTTTGAGGCTTTTGTTTGCTGAGCACTTTGTCAAGGGATCTGGGTGATATTTGTTTTGATGCTCCCAGAGGCTCAGGTCTGCTCCGACTGCATTGTTTTCTGCGCACAGTGCTCATACTCTAAACACTTTAGGCTTTGTCTCTGCCAAGGGCACATTCACTAAGGGTTTTAAAGGGATAAGCTTTACACAGGAACCTGTTCTGTGGATTGCCCTTCAATGACGAAGTTCGAATACTTTTTGAAACAAACGAAAGGCTGCGATAGGGAAAAGGCGAGAGATTTTTCCAGACGTGACATGTTGTTCAGCTGGTGTGACAAGAATCAGTGCATTGTTTCATTGTTTTGTCTTTTTCCTTATAACACGTTGACATTCCTGTCATGTTTCTGCAGCATCGCTTCCAAGCCATGGCTGAACACATGATGATGCCCATGACTCATGGGTTCCGCATGGGCATGAACAATCACCCTCAGCATATGGGCCAGCCAGGCATGCGTACCCTCCCAAATGGTCAGCTGATACATTACAACAGAGGGCCGCAAGGTTCCTTGGATGTGGCGATGAGACAGCGGGCCGGCATGGGGCCCATGATGAATGGACAGATGGGGAACGGGCATCATCACCAGATGCAAACGGGTAACATGATGTACGGAGGAGCGAACCAGCAGCCGGGGCCACAGCACCCTCAAGCTCAACACCACATGCATCCACAGAGCCAGCCACCTCAGCAGCACCAGCAGCAGTATATGAGCGCAGGAGGTCTAAGCCCATCTCAGCAGCTTATGGCCAGCATGCATCTGCAGAAACTCAACACCCAGTACCACGGGCTTCCTATCGGCCCTGGCAACGGACACCACATGGGACCCGGTGGTCCATACAGAATGGCTCCAAACCAACTGGCAGGCATGCAGATGGGGATGGGCGGCCCAACGTTGGGCCTCAACGTCATGGATACGGACTTGATTGACGAGGAAGTCCTCACATCTCTTGTGCTTGAACTGGGCTTGGACAGGGTGCAAGAACTGCCTGAACTGTCACTGGGTCAGAATGAGTTTGACTTCTTCTCAGACTTTGTGTGCAAGCAGCAGCCTAGCACTGTCAGCTGCTGAGCAGCCAACTCGAGGCGGTTTCACTTCATATCTGTTCCAGGCCGTGACAAGTTTGTTGCTTGTATAATTCTGAGGATTTTGCAAGGGAAGCCAGTTTTACTGGTCTGAAGTGACTTTGTAAAGTTTAAAATGCTATATGTAAACACACCGTAGTACATGCTGACCTGACCCATTTGTTGGCAAATGAGAAGAAAGAAGGGAGTTGACTCTGAAATATGACTGCTCTTTAAAGAGCCGAACTCTGTGATTGACCTTTTGTAAGTGTGTGTGGTTTTTTGTTTTGTTTTTTTTGTGAGGTAGCAGCAAATTTTTCTGTCAGTCCCCTGGGGTGGCGATGTAGCTCAGTCGGACCAGGGTTGAATGTGACTTCGCTTGATCAGCCCTGATTAGATCAAGGCATATAGCCTGCCTTGCCTCCTTGGGGGCATCACTGGCATTTTAGAAATATATTTATAATAGTCACCAAAAACTGGACATTTATTGAGCTCATATGACAGTTATGCTTTATATCAAACAATCTCCCAGAGGCTTGTTGTTATGAGAAGAACAGTTTGAGTGAGTATTTTTTTGTGTGTATTGAAGGCTGGTACTTCAACACCTGATTCCCGATTATTCCTTCATCGCTCTAGATGGGTGACACACCGGAGCTGGGTAGATGTCATTTTGCACAGCGCGACACTGTTCATTTTCTCCCGAACCGTCATTAACATAAGCATCACATTTGATCACAGTCGACATAGTTTGAATGCTCGTAATGTTTCTGCTACTTCAACTGAACGAAAACCAAATCAACTGGCTGGCGCTCATGTGTCAACCGTTCACTGTAGGCTGTCTCTTTATGCTTCTAGAGACGGCGAGAAACAGCTTGGAAAGCACTGGAATGTCTTATTAGCTTCTGTCGCTAACTGCTGAGCCTGCTCCCTGCTGGTTTGTTACAGCTCCAGGACTGCCTTAAACAAGCAGCATTACTTTCTCAAGAAAGAAAAAGAAAACTACCAGTAGTTTTGTTTAAAGTGGAAAATACAGGGGCTTCAGTCATAGTTCTAGGAACAGTGGAACTAGAAACATAATCATTCCACTGAGGGGTTTGACATCGACTTTTGTACCTGAGATTTATGTAGTGTTCATATATGGTCAGTAGATGTCTTTTTAGAATGTCACTATACTGTGAATAACTTGAGTTCGACAATACAGTGCCACTGTGTAATGTCCCTTAAACCACATATTGCTCAGTGATATCTTGTAGCAAGCCGCAAAGTAGATAAGGACAGCGTTATATTCTATGGCAATACGTTTTTTGTTGTTTTTTATTTTTTGCCGCCTGTTTAAATTTTCCTGGATGTTCGATTACCGTTTGAGACATTCAACACATGCATTGTGTTCTAATTACAGGTTTTCATGCCCTCATGGTACCACTATATAAGCTTACGTGGCAGGTTCATACAAACACAAAGACAATTCCTCTTCATTGAGGTCAGTTACTCCAGTGGTCTCGAATTGACAAAACGGAAATAATGTTAAGAATTTCTACATTATTAGTACTACTTTGTTAGTAACTTCATATCGAATGCTTTTCCCCCCCCCATGTGGTGACTATTTGCTCGTCTCAGCTAGGCTTTGTATACGAACAACATATGAGTTGATGTTAATGTCGAAAGTGGTTCTACTTCCACTAAAACTGTGCTCCACATCCTACTTTAACCCACCCAGCTCATGGGAATACGCCTGAGCCGAACAGTCTGGGATAATAAAACCGGGAGCTCGGTGATCCACATGGCCAAAACGTCTGTCGGACCATCATCTGTGTTTGAACTTTTGTTTTTCTTGCCTTCATGCATTTACTGAACAAGGTCAACACTGATAAAAAAAGGATGACTTAAGGTTATGTCGAAGTTCTGTTTAATGTCCATTATAACCACTGTTGAATTCCTATACTGTAGCACACTAGTGAAGCTGCACCATTGGTGAGCAATATTTGTAATAAAAAAAATAGGGACAAGGGACGATTTTACTTTGCGGAGGGAACTTTTGCAGGTCTGCGCTACATCCGAGTGTTCAGTCACTTTATGGACCTTAAACATTCAGGTGACTTCACCTTCACTTACATCTGTCTAGACTGCAGGCTTACTCCGGACGTATGAGTATATGCTATAATGAGTGGCGTTGTACGTGGACCCCTGGCTTGATTTTACTTTACTGGCTTTGTTTCTCTTCATAACCTCACACCCCAGAAATGCTTTTTAAAATGTCATTGATTCTATCTTAAGAAAATGTATTTATTTTCACTGATAATAAAATATTTATTTAATGAATCGATACGAGTCTTATGGCCGCTCTGTACAGTTTCAACATTTCTACATTTACACACGGATGGGAAAAGCATGAAAGCGATTGATTAGTGTTTTTTTAAACGATGTCTTTACTGTATAAAGGCATGTTTTGAGGAACTATAGAGTTCCATGAGTATCTGAAATAATCCTGTTAGAGGACTGTTCAGACTCCAAATATTCTATTTGGAAATATGAGAAAAGCCTTTACAGGCAATTAAAAAAATCTATATTTACAAACTGATTGATTACACACACCTTTTGTGGGGTTTAAAGGAACACCGGTTTGTTGAATGGTTAAATAAGGAGCATGAATATCTTTTGCTCAGCGTGTTCTCACAGATGAATAACTGAATGCAGCTGCTTTTAGACGGTGTGATTTCAGCAGTCTTTTAAGATAATTACTTGTCAGGCTGTACAAGACGATCCCAAGCTTCTGAGTGTGAGAATGTGTTCTCCGTGTTAGATGATCCAACGGAGATCTGTGACCTGTGCTTCAAGAAAACGATTCTATGTTCTACTTACACCATCAGTCAGCCCAATCTAGACTCAGAAAATGGGTCACATAAAAAAACCTTAGTATAAAGGTATACATTATGTGTAGAGAAAATGTAAATGTAGTTAAACATACAATATACAACGTTCAAACATTACTATTAATGATCTCATCATTCTCTTTTCATATTTATTTTTGTACTGAGCGCACTGCAAAGGCGAACATACCCACGGGTTTGAAAAGCCATCTAGTTTATAATATGTTAGATTTACTGTATATACAAACCCCATTCCCAGAAAAGTTGAGTCACTTCCTTTATTTAACAGACAAAAAAAAAGATTTTCAGTGTTTTCAACGATTAACTTAATTCTGTTTGTTAAATATAAACACATTTAGAAATTGATGCCTGCAACACACTCAAAAAAGCTGGAACAGATGCCTGTTTCCCACTGGGTCACATCACCTTTTATTTTAATGATACTTTTGCATTGTTTAGGAATTGAAAATACTAATTGTTGCAGTTTTGTAAGTGGAATTTTTGCCCGTTCTTGCTGTGTACAAGACAGTCCGTGGTCACTGTTGTCTGATTCTTCTCTTCATGATGCGCCGTACATTTTCAGTAGGAGACAGAACTGGACTGCAGGCACTCCTGTCAAGCCACGCTGTTGTAACTGAGGTAGAATGAGGCCTGGTATTGTCCTGCTGAAATGCAGATGGAGCTCCTGGGAAAAGATGTTGTCTTGAACAGCATGTTTTCATGATATTATGAACTGTAGATGGTGAAAGACTTCAATTTCTTTGCAATCTTGCACTGAGAAACATTGTATTTGAACTGACTGAGAATTCTCTCATGAAGTTTGACACAAAGTGGTGAACCATGAGCCATCCTTGCTTGCAAAGACTAAGTCTTTGGTGGAGGCTCCTTTTATACTCGACTTCGCCCGTTATTGTGGAACCTTCCAGTATTACTTTACTCTTTTCAGTCTTATTGTGAGTGTGTTGCAGGCATCAATTTCTAAATTGCTTTATATTTAACAAATAGACTTAAGTTCATCATTGAAACCTCTTTGTCTTTGTATCTGTTAACTAAAGCTTCAAGCGAATGAACAAATGCCAGATTTCAGATTTTATTGCATTTTATCCCAACTTTTCTGGAAAGATTGTACTTTCAACAAATTCTTATTTATAAACTCTTGTGTAAATGTCAAAAACAAACCCTGGATCTAGGAGTGGATGTTCCCAAAGCCAGTGACTGACCTCTGGCTATCTTGCCTGTAGGACACTTAACTTTGTTAACTCTGAAACAGGACAGATTTAATCTATAAGCAAGGATGATCTGGAAACGCCAGGGAGCCCCAGGAGCTGATGGCACTTGCTCATGTATTTCATGATTAACTCTATCGTGCCTCAATTTGCATTTTAGGACATTCAAATTTGACAATATAATGTTCAATGTGAGAACCTAGAAATAATAACAATGTCTGTGAACCAGTACAACCGGTACGTACTGAATGCTGAGTAGACAGTCTATCCTCTCAATAACATGTCTGCTAAATTGCTTTGGGCCATGTAATTGCACGGGGCACGTCAGAATGGGGCTTTAAAGAGTTTTGATTGGCGCTATAACAGTCTGTTACTTGTGTACCCATAGCGCTAATCCGTGTCTGAGAGCAGAGTAGCTGTTAATCACATCCCTGCTATAGAGATATTTATCACCTCATTCAGCCCTGACAAAGAGTGAAAGAAAAACAACTTTGTTTCATTGTCTTACCTGGATGAACTTAAAGGTATTGTTATAAGCTGTGGTGACAAACCCATAATTAACTCTTAATAATAAACACACAAACATAGTGTTTGGATGTTCACCCAAGATAACCCCAAGAAGCAGACAAAACTTGTTCTGTGACTTCCATGAAGAGTCACTCCTCTCATCTCTGACCCACCCTGTCTCCTAGACATCCAGCTCTCTTTCTCTCTCCCTCTCAACTAAACCAGGTCATACATGCCTGTACAAGCAAGTAACAAAACAACACACATATTACATCACTGGTGCATGAATTATGAATTATGCCCTTTTCATACAGATGCCGCTTTGTATTTTTTTGCCATATTGCTACTTTTTAAACCTAACATATCTATGTCCATATACAGCACACAGTTGCGGTCAGAAGCGTACATACACTCATCATGCACGTCATGACTGTTCTTTTTCTGGGTCACAATGAGTGTACAATATACAACTGTTACAGAAAATACAAGAACTTCTAAGTAGCGCATTTTCTTTTTCTTGTTTCACTGAATTGTTGTTCCAAAATGTCTTTTAACTTGCGAAGACAAAGGCGTCTTGACGTCCTGTTAGTGATCATGATTGACTACAGCTGGTAGCTTCTCTGTGCCCAAATAAAAAGGGTTTGTTTGACAGCACTCATTGGATTGACCAACACCCTGTACACTGGGAAAGTCCAAGAAACGTGGTGTAGCTCTGAGAAAGATGACTGTAAGTTTACACAGTCAGGAATGTCTCTTGGACTTGGAAGTGCAGATTAAAAAATCATCAGTTCAAACTATTACTGAGTTCCACTGCTGGAACACCAGTTTCACTGTCTATAGCCAAGCGAGATTTACTGTATATCTCCATGGACTGACAGGCTTCAGTCCCAGTAAAAAGAAAGTGTCTATATATCCCAGAAAGTGTCTATATTTATTTCCATTTATGTTAGAGTAATGAAGAACCATCACACATTTAATTCCAGAACTACAGACATGGTTTATGAAGCAAACTGTATACAGTGTATAAACGTGTATAAACGCTGTCCATTTTTTGTGTGTGTGACGTCGTGGGCCCAGTGTAGCCTCAGATTCCTGTTTCTGTAAGGGGCAGGGGTGGCTCAGTGGTTAAGGCGCTAGGTTATTGAATCGTAGGTTGGGGATTCAAGCCCCACCACCACCACCAAGCTGCCACTGTCGGGCCCTTGAGCAAGGCCCTTAACCCTCAACTGCTTAGATGTATAAATTAGATAAATGTAAGTCACTCTGGATAAGGGTGTCTGCCAAATAATGTAATGTAAATGTTCCTGAGCATTGGCGCAAAAAGGGGGTATGCAGCATATGCAACGCATAGGGGCACTGCATTAGAGGGCGCACCAAATCGATGCCGGACACTTAGAAACTAGTAAAATTTGGACACATAGACGGGGAAGGGGGGCGCCGATAATATGTTTGCATACACCTCAGAAAGTATGTAGTTGCAGCCCTGTTCCTGTGTTAGGGGCCGGCTCACCCCGTCAGCCGCCGCCGGAAGTAGCCAGGCCACACCGCCCACTGCCGCTAGGCGTCGCCCAAATAGTAGTCGTGGTTCATCCAGCGGCAATCAGAGGTGACGACGTTCACCTGGCCTGAGCCCTGTTTAAGTAGGAGCTGGGCTGGGCACCGCCATACTCTCTCCTTTTCGTGCTCTAGCACACGTTAGGGACTCTGGTTCTGGTAGCGTCCTTTGGACGTGAGGTAATTTGTTGAGGGACAGCTTTTCTTTGCTCTTGAGTGTGACCTC
>JAOVVG010000011.1:11541040-11551461 GCA_028566375.1 Leptodoras nelsoni
CTCTTGCAGGAAGTATGACTAATCCCACCTCCTTCTACAGAAAGTCTGACCAATCCCCTTGCTCTTGCCTTGCAGGAAGTATGACTAATCCCACCTCCTTCTACAGAAAGTCTGACCAATTCTGCCTGCACCTGGAGAAAGTATGGCCACTCCCAGAATTCCTGGGAGAAGGCTGCTCTCACTGGAGGTTTGACTAATCCCACCCGCTCCTCCAGAGGGTTTGACCAATTCTGCTGGCTCTTCCAGAAAGCTTGACTAATCACACCTACTCTTGCAGAAAGTTTCACAAATCCCACCTGCGGTACGACTAATCCCACTGGCTGCTGCAGAAACTTTGACCAATCACACTTGCTCTTGCAGAAAGCTTGACTAATCCCACCCACTCTCGCAGAAGGTTTGATCACTCCTGGCCCCTCTTAAGAAATTCTGACCAATCCCATATCTTCTGCAGAAATTTGAACCAATCCCACCTGCTTCATAATCTTTTTGAACTGGTTGTATTTCCCAAATATATAAACAAATAAGCATTTGTTTATTTCACCCTCGCCCTGACCAGAGTGAAACACTTAATGAAGGATAGATGGAGAAATGTGCTGCCTTCCATGTTAAGAATTATTTCTAAAAATGATAATAGGGGTCTGGCTGCAGACATGCACTTTCATTTGTATTTAATTCGTTTAATTATAACTGGTCTCATACGCTTTCTTTCTTTCTTTATTTTTTTATAACGTTATAATGTTAATTACATTTTACTTTGTTCACCTAAAATATTTTTTTCTATATTTAATTGATTCCTTTTTGGTTGGTTTTCTTTTGAATATAAAAGCAATTTTTAATAAATATGTACTGTATGTGTAAAAGTATGAATGGAGATTTATATCATTTCTATTCATATATAATACTTTACAATATACACTGACGTACCAGAAAAACTGGTATGGGAGCCTACACAGCAACACTACCTATGCACGTCATTGCTTGCGTCTGCCGGTGCGTATATACAGTGAAAGACACCTGCGGAAGCTTCTAGAACCGTTTCCTCCATAAGAATGGCAAGTTATCACGACTTTGTGAATTTTATACACGGTTTAATAGTTGGAGCTCGTCAGATGAGACGTAGCATTTCGGGAGGTAGAAGCGAAGTTTGGATTTTCACGTATGAGCAGTTTAATGGTGAACCATGACGACAAGAATTCCTACAAGAAAACCTCGAACTCATGACAGCAGCGTGGCCGTAAAAAGGCTCTGGGTGAACGTGAGCAGCGTCGGCTGGTGAATGTGAATCGTTTCACGTGATAAACGTACAACACTGCCTCAAATAACGTCGGAATTTAATGCTGCGGCCGCGACGAACATCAGCGTGAGGACTGTGCAACGTTTTCTCCAAGATCACATGGGGAACCTACCAAGTATAAGCTGGTATACCAGTTTTTCTGGTACTTCAGTGTACACATGATTGAGTGTAGAGTACATATCAATGTGCAGCGAACATCAGCAATACAGATATAACTAATAAGATTTAATATTATTTAACTTAAAGTAAAGCGGAATTCAATGCTGGGGCCTCGATAAACATCAGCGTGAGGACTGTGCAACGTTTTCTCCAAGATCACATGGGGGACCTACCAAGGATTAACTGGTATACCAGTTTTTCTGGTACTTCAGTGTACACATGATTGAGTGTAGAGTGCATAATAGTGTGCAGCTAACATCAGTAAAACAGATATAACTAATAAGATCACATGAAACCTGCAGTTCCTACAAGATCCTATGTGAAACACCTTTGTGTAGTGTAGAAATGATAAAAAAAAAATATAATAATGTACAAAATTTACCACAGGGATTTACCACAGGGTTCTCCTGTGGGTTCGATGAGCAAAAATGAAACTGGAATGGGATTGTAGCCTTGTGAGACGGATATGATGTGGGATTAGGGAATTATAATAATGTGGAGAATGAAATTGCTTTCTGCTACGCTTAGCGTCGATTTTATTAGCAGAAACCGCAGAATCTACCGCCGAGCCGCATGAAGCCGATATTAATTAGATCTCTGTAGGTCGTCCTGTTGTGTACGGAAAATGGTTCAAGATGGATATTAAAAGAAAACTATGACGATGCTACTGTTTTGAGACCCCCTTCTGTTTCAGGCATTGTGTCAGACAGAGCATCAGGCTGAGCCTGCATGTCTACAGCCAGACCCTTTTGGGACCCTGTGGGAGCCCAGTCCCGGTACACACCTCCCCACTTCTGTTGTGGGCCACACATTCAGGAGGAGTCGCTTTCTAACGCTAACTGGCTTGTTCTTTTAGGTAGTAACACTGCAAAGAATTCACAAATAACTCTCTACCTTCCTTATTTGACCACCTTCTCGACAGTAAGAGATGTCGTTCGGCTTCTGAGAATAGAACAACTTTATTGTCAGTGTTGGTGAAACGGGGAAATTTCTCATCGTATTGCAAATCTGTAAAAATAATTGCAGAAAATATACAACTTTTTTTTATACTGTAAAATAATGCATTTTCACGTCTTGACTGTAACTCTGTAAATGGACCTCTCTCTCTCTCTGTCTCTGTCTCTGTGTACATCCTGGGTGGATCTGCAACGTATGGCTCCGTTTCGCGTCACATACTACCGTACTTAACAATAGCAGACCGGCCCGTGTTGTCGTTTCTGTTTTGACACACGATGCAGTACAGTACTACGTGAGGCATCAGAGTTTAATACATGACCTTAATGGAAGTGTTCATACAATCACGTTAACGGTGAACGGTCGCGACCTATTAGCATGACGTCATTTGCATAACGCTAGCAGGTGGCTAGTCGAGTGCATTCACTGTTAGCAGCACTAGGATTTCTGACTGAACTGTACATCCAACACCAGCTGGACATCTCCGATGCACCCTTCTCTCTGTCCGTCACCTCGCATCCTGATTGTCTGTGCATTTCCTCTGAGTCTGTGCTTTGTGTGCACATACTAGCATGTGTGTTTGTGTGTGTGTAGTCATAAATAAGCCGAAACACTGTTACGAAAGGCATCACTTTTTTTTTCTTTTTTTTTTTACAGAGAAAGTCAAGCTTGAGGCAAATTGTTGCGGTTGTTTTTTTTTTTTTTTTTATACAAAATGACCAGTTATCATTATCTCCTAATGAACGGTAGAGGTATGTGACGTGAAAAATGTTTCGCAGTATAATATATTGTCAGAGGATGATGTCAGAGGATGATGTCAGAAGATGATGTCATGTAGGAAAAAAAAAAAAGAACATAAACATTAAAAAAAAAGTGAAAAACTGAAAGTGTCTCCTCGACATATCCTCTATACCGCAGAGGTCACGCTGTGTTATGAAGCAGTGGGCCGTTCATGCCTCACCGCTCACTCACTGCTGTGTGTGTGTGTATGTGTGTGTATATATATATATATATATATGTGTGTGTGTGTATGTGAGTGTGTGAATCATCCAAATTCTGAGGCTGACCGAAAAGAGGTATAAATAGACAAACTCATAGCACCAACAAGTCCGAGCGGAGGCATCACCTTTGTCTAACTTGTGAAAATATACAAAAAACGGTGAAGAGTTCCTACGAGGTAAGAGAGACAGTCACAGACGGTCCGGCAGAGTCTAGGATCTGAAGTCGGATGGGCATGGAAAAGGAAAAACACGCCTTCAGGGGAACACATCTTGTTGTAGTAGTCCTCAGATGGATAGATATATATATATATTTTTGGCACCTAAACAGTGGCGATCTTCGACGCAGATTTTGGCGTTCGGATAAGCTCCTGCGTGCTTTGCTCTGCGATAGCTGTCTGGGGAAACGACGCTCACATGCCGCTCACCGCCTCTTGTGTTACATCCTTTACACGTGTGTTCTGATGTTCTGTGAACAGTGCGTGAAAACTCGCATCTCTGTGTCTGTAAACTTGATTGTGAACGAACGGAACAATTTTTCATATAGATAGTGTGAGAACCTTAGGGTTTATCTTGGATGTAGATTTTGTGTTATATTTTCCCAAACGGGACACGGATCTGACTAGATGTGGACTGTTGCGTGACACAAATGCATAGATCACACAACCGAGTGCGTGACGAGCCAACGCCAGCGACTAGTAGATATACTCACTCACCAATCTGTACAACAAAAATACACCTCGAGTAACTGAACAACAATGTACAAGACAGACAGAAAGAGAGAGAAAGAGAGAGAGAATGAAAGATAAAGGAAAAAAAACTGCTATTCACATGTACCCGCATCGTAAAAGGAATGGTCCGTCTAGAAACGAGGGCCGAGAGCTACTTTAAAATCTGTGGAATGCAACGGCACTCAGTAGTGAGAAAAATGGCGTTCGTCGAACATGTCCGAGGAGGGCTGGGCGTGATTAAGGGCCACTGGCATACGGGGTCACATGATGGTGGGCGGGTTTGATCAGTCCTCGAACACCTCAAGGAAGAGGGGAGGAAACAGCTCGGTGGGACACTCCACCTTCATGTGCAGGAAGCGGCTGGCGTGGCACGCGCCGATCATGCGCAGGTCTGTCACCTTCATCAGCAGCTTGGGCCAGAAGTGCGCCACCTTGTGCTTGCGATAGTTGACGTAGTGCTCGAAGGCCAGCAGGAACTCCTCCTGGCAGCGCTCGATCCGGTCCACGCTCGTCAGTCCCGGACGATCTGCAAACCACGTAGAACAGGAAACATTCACGTTTGCTCTTCATTAGAAATGTGCAAATGCTGTATACAATGATTTTCTCCCTAATTTTAATTTCACCAATCAGGTGTCCCCAACATACACACAAGAGTGAATTAAAAAGTTTTTTTGGGGTTAGGGCGTCTATCCTGTGATCGGAAGGTCCCGGGTTCGATCCCCGTGGCTGACAGGACTTGGCTGAAGTGCCCATGAGCAAAGCACCTAACCCCCATTGGCTCCCCGGGCGCTGTGGCTAGGGCTGCCCACTGCTCCGGGCATGTGTTCACTGTCCCCTAGTGTGTGTTCACTAGTGTGTCTGAGTGCACGGATGGGTTCAATCCGGAGGTTCAATAAAAATGGATCACTTTCATTTAATACTACCAAGTATTAACTGGTGTACCAGTTTTTCTGGTACTTCAGGGTATTACTTGGAGGAGTATTTTGTAGGTTGATTTCAGGAAGGGGGTGACACGGTGGCTCGGTGGGTAGCACTGTCAAGAAAATGAATGAATGAATGGATTTCAGGAAGGGCTTCTTTGTTTTGTGTAATGAAAGCTTTACAACTCCAAGAATCAAATACACTTTAATATAGTATACATATAGTACTTCATCATAGACATCATAGTCTTATGTACCTAAATAATAGTAGTCTGGTGTACATTTCACTATGGATGCAAGATATTCCTTTAATCGCTTTGTGTTTCCGTGATGGACATGGAGGACTCTGTCTAACTTGTCGCTCCACAAATGGTTCCACAAACAGAAGAACTTTGGAGACAAACCTTATCGGGGGGAAAAATGCCACCCACTGTATAACAGCATTCCGGTCTGCACCGTCCTCTCCGTGTACACACCCGGGAGCAATGACTCATCACGAGCAAATCAATTTTTCTGTAATAACCAGTCTCTCTGACGGTTTCACTGAACTGTGCTTTCATCTTCGTTAATGAGTTTTATAGACTACTGTAATATCCCGAGGATCGTTCATCCTGCACCGACGCTCTTGTCCACCCGAGGACCTGTTCTGCTCTTTTTCTTTACATATTCCACTAATGCTTCAGTATCACAGCCAGTGAATTTGCACTTTTGCATTGTCATTTCCAATCTTATTTACTGCTGACTTCCCCGTAGATCTGAATGCACTACAAAAGTCATCTAAATCAGGGGTCTCAGACTCAATCCACACAGGGCCGTGTGTGTGGGTACAGCTTTTCCTTCCAACCAAGCAGAAGCCACACCTCATTCCACCCGTGTTTAATCAATGAATCTAATCAGTGGAACTTGACGTTCAGTAGTGTGAGGCTTCTGCTGGGTTGGAAGGAAAACCTGCACCCACACGGCCCTTCGTGGATTGAGTTTGAGACCCCTGATCTAAATCATCTGTACTGCAATAGCAATCCAAAATCGAGGCCAACGAGGAAGACCAGACTGTTTAACTATCGCTCATCTCATGTAATTCATTCTAGACATTCATTTTTGCTCATGTCCATTTAAGGGTCCCGGTGATTTCTGGAGTTGCGTCAAAAGTGTAAGCAATACCGAAGAAAGACCAATATAAGCAGCAATATTAGTGAAGGAAGCACATGAGCACATAAAGCAGAGTAACCTTTTATTCTCAGGCGATACCAATAACTTGATAGTCACTGATCGGGTTTTATGGCTCCACATGGACAGATCTATTCATATGGGTTAGATACAGTAGCAGAGAGAAAGAGACTGACTGACTGACTGACACTGCAGTCTTTAACTATTGATTGTGATCATCAGAGCTGAAGTGTAATCACATTTTCCCTTGAGTGGCCCGTGTAATCCTGGGTAATCACTACTGTGAAGGTCTGCCACAGCTGATTTAATGCCTCTTAAATACAGTACAAGTCAAAGGCTATACGGAAAAACAGGGATTATACGCTTGTGCCAGAAGGGTACAGAGACATTCGGTGTCCTTATACATGCATAGCTACAATATATTTCTGTGTGTGATTATACTTTTTGAATTCCCAATTGAACTAGAAAACTGAAACCGGTTTCTCAAACAATACGGCCTGAGGGAGTGATGGTCACGCACATTCACGCACACTGAGCCTTTACACACCGAGATTCCCCCTGACTCCCTGAATCTTTTCATGATATAATCAACTGTAGATGGTGAAAGACCTTTGAGACATTGTATTTGACCTGATTGATAATTTTCTCATGAAGTTTGAACCACGATCCATTCTTGTTCGCAAAAAGACCAACCCTTTGGTGGAGACTCCTTTTATACTCAATCTTGATGACATCACATGGTACCAGTTAAACTGCTAATTGTGGAACCTTCCAGAACAGTGTTACTTGTATAACATTATTATAGTGTAGTTTTATTTTGCCTCTTCCCCACACACACTTAAACTTTACCTGCATCAGTATTTGGTCTGCCATACTGTGTTTGGGGGTGGAGCCAATTTCAGGGCCAGAAAATCCAAGTTTCAGTTTTGTTTCTGCCACCACTTTACCTCTCTAGTGCTCAGTGAGCGCCCCTTGTGCTTAATACGTACCCGAAGAGAGCAGAATGACAGCTTGTAGCAGCGCCACTTCCGAGTCGTCCAGGTTGAAAGAGGACAGAGAAACGCCAAGATCAAAGATGGCATCCGAGACCACACCCAGGCCGCCGTTCTTCAGCTGGCCGCGCGTCACCGCCATCTCGCCGTTTAGCGTGAGCGTCTCGCTCTCGGCGTCGTAACGCACGGCTGCACGCAGAGACATGATCTCCATACAGCAGCCTTTCAGCAGGATGATCTGATCTTCACAAGGCAGCTGGAGCACAAAACCCACATTAGGGATACAGACACCCCAGAGAGCAGTGTGCACATATAATCATTAACGGCAATCAGGCTTTGAGAGAATAGCAGGAATAATGCACTGCAGCATGTTCCTACAATAATGCACTGCAGCATCTTTAATAAAGAGCGTGAGGACGGCTCTCTGGGCGAGCACAATCCTTTAAAATGAGCGCAAAGGACCGTGTAGTGTACGTACACTGAGATAGAGCAGGGTTCTGTCACCGGTGTCTACACGAGTCAAGGTGCAATTCAGAGCAGCTTGTACTCATCTTGGACATAAAACTCAGCACGAGGGGTTCATTGTTAGAAGCACACAGCAGCAACCAACATGTACCATGACACCCCTGATAGATTTCTCATTAAGATGACTAATTTTGGTATCAGCATGAGAATCTGCATTGACGAGAACTAATCATCAGGCACCGGTACTCAGGCTGGGGAATAATGGTTTCAATGCACGGAGTGTTTGGCCATAAATCTGAACTGAGTAGTTTCTCACAGATTATTACTTTTTTTTTGCTATTATGCACCTAATTGAATAAACAAACAAACAAGCAAATAAAAAAATAAAAAAAGAAATACATAAATAAATCTATAAATAAACGAGCAAATTAAAAATTAAATAGAAATAAATAAATAAATAAATGGACAAATAAATACATAAATAAACAAGCGACAAAAAAAGCAGAAATATATAAATGTATAAATAAACAGGAAAAAAATTCTATAGAAAAAAAAAACAAAAACAAATAAATGGACAAATAAATATATAAATAAATGAGCAAAAAATTAGAAAATAAATAAATGGACAAATAAATACATGAATAAACAAGTGAATAAAAATAAATAAAATAAACAGAAGCAAAGAATTAAAAAGTAATCAAAATCAAACAAGCAATATAAAAACAAACGAACAAATCAAATGTAAATAAATATGTGCTTCATTTATATGGTGCCTTTCTGAAACCTAAGACTGCTTTACATCTGACCTCAACACAGTCAAACTCACCTCACAGAACATGGGCAGCTTTTTGGCAAAGTCCACTACTCGTGTGATGGCCGGGGTGATGATTTTTGTAAACTGACTGAAGGCTTCGATGTCCACCTTACTGCCCTCCGGGGTGTTGACGATCGTCCCCTGACCTATGTCTTCAGCCTGGAATGACAGGAAATGGGAGGAGCAGGGTGCTTAGCAACAGGATGACTGGCAGCTAATGCACCATTTCCACTTGGACATTTACCACATCGGACACATTAAGTCCTCCCTCCCTAGTAAATAGCACGAGGAAAAGGACACAGAATCACAAAGCACATTGCAAAAAAAAAAAGTCTGAGGTGCCCAAGTTTTCAGAAGAAAAGGTGGAGGAGGACGAAGAGGAGGAGGAGGAGAAGAAGGAAACTTAAACGATAGGATGACCAGAGGAAGTGGGAGCAGAGCTGTTTCTTATAGATCTTTCTGTTATAGTGGTGTCTTTGACTAGGGTTATTCACTGATGTGCGAAGTGAGGGATTTCTATTTGTTTTGTGGTAAATTGTAAATTTGTATTACGCCCTTCTGACCAGGAATAACGTGAAAGATGAAGCATGGAAAGGACCAGATTGAGGAAAGAGCAGACAGGGATGCTGAGTACAGCGCAAAAACCCAGCCTTGGACCTCTTTCTTTCTTTCTTTCTTTCCCTTTTGGCCTTATTTTTTGTTCCATCGTTTTAATGAATGCGTTTAGTACAGCTATCCCTTAAGCTTTCCTCTCCTGTGTACACCCTCAGTCGGACACAGCGAGCACAGCACTAAACAAACATGGCAAACAGATGCTTCAAGCATTTAGCACATCGATCTATTCACAAAAAAAATAAAAATGAAATAAATGGAAGAATGGAAGCAGCTGACAATTTCATAGAGCGCCTTTTTTTGGGTAAAAAATAAAAGAAAATAAAAATCACAACAGCTCAAATGTATTTGGTCTATTGGTTCTTACCTTGGTTTCCTTCACCCCCACTGCACTCTGGTCAGAAGTATAGAATAAATTACAAGTTATTTCATTAAGTAGCATTGCTTCCTCGACCTGTTGGGCAATCAACAGGGATCGTGAAGTTTCAATGAAGAACCCGAGTCAAGCCAACTAAAAGAAAAACAAGTTGAAACTGAGGACAGATGAGACAGTGCAGACAGAAACAAAGTGAGGTCATGGGATTGCGTGGCGTTTCCATGGAGTTTAGGATGTTGGAGTGCCGTAATCAGATGCACAAGGCCAATTAAAGGTGATAATGACGGCTAAGATGGACCAGTTTCTGATATCCACTTTAGTTCTCAAGCACGTTTCCAGCTGTCACTGTAGCTCTACTTTAGCAAACAAATATCCAAAATACAATTTGCAAGCGCATGGGTTTGGTAATGGATCTGGCATGGAAACCCACAGCAAAGTCCTGAGACAGACATCAATCTGTAGAGGACAGGCAGAATTCAAAGAAAACACGGGAAAAGCAAATTAGTTAGAAAACATGAGGACAAGTGGAACCAGAAAATTAGAGGAAGGCAGAAAAGGAACTGAGCACTTCAGTAGATTGATTTGGTTGAACTGACTGAGGAAAATTGAGTTTGAGATAAAGCAAAAGAGGCAGATAAAACTGTAAAAAGATGTTCCATTAAAGTTAGTGTTGCTGCCTTTGTGAAACAGTCTCCATCGTCCAGCTAACACTCCCCCACTCTACAAGATACAAAAACATGGACATATTAATACAGGGAAGAACAGTGAGGGCAGGAACTGGGAAATGTGTGACAAATGTAAGGGGTGCAATAACTTGGGGAAAGGGTACTGGTAGTTGAGAGCTGGAAGAAAGATGGAAGAAATGGGAAGAGGGGTCTGACAGGCGGGAAATGGGAAGAGGGGTCTGACAGATGGGAAGAGGGGTCTGACAGGCGGGAA
>JAOVVG010000011.1:11599630-11610567 GCA_028566375.1 Leptodoras nelsoni
CTAATCCCTTCCTACTCTAAACTACTCTTGGCCTCCCTCTGGCCCTAGTGATGTGTACCATAAATCTATGTGCTTCAATTACGTCGCTTTGGTAAGTCGCTTTGGATAAAAGCGTCAGCTACATGCTATGTAATGTAATTTAATAGTCTCACTAACATTTTTACATTTCCATGTCATGACCTGCAAACTTGAACTACTTGCTGTTCAACACCCTGTAAAAAATACAGTTTTTTCTTTATTGGGACATAAAAAAACCAAGTTTATTCAGAATTATTGTTTTATCAATGCTTCAGAATGCTTGCTCTGTGAGCCTAGGTTATGAGGACTACTTTAGTAATTCAGCTTGCTGACTGGAATTATATTAAACTGAACATAAACTACCTGAAGGTCTCCTTTCATGTAATATACCAACAGCATCATACTCGAGAGGCCTTCACAGAATAAAACATTCAGAAATACAAATGAGTGCTTATGAAAGCAGCACTGTGGGAGTAAAAGGAATATAATCAGTGTATTAACATCATCGTCGCACTCGTGAGCAAGGGTCTAACAAGGCATTTCAAGCTTTAACACAGCAGATGGTAGACGTCTGGAGAAACGGCAGATGTCTTTTTCCATTTTGAACAGTGGAGACATTAGAGCTGTGTGAATTTATCTATCGGATATCAGATCGCATGAATTCATGAGGACAGGAACGGTTGCACAGTGGCGAGCTCGCTGTCTCGCAGCTCCAGATTCCTGGTTTGATCCCGAGCTCTGGTTACTGCCTGTGTAGAGGTCAGTGTTGGGGAGTAACGGGATACTTGTAACAGCGTTACAGATTTAGAAAGCAGAATTTGAGAAAATGTTCAGTATCTCGCTCCAGCTACAATTTAAATAGGTGGTAATCAGGACACAGATCCATTCTTAAAATCAAAGCTTTGTTAAAAAATACCTTTTAAGTCTACATTAAAGGTGTCACTAATTTCCCATAAGCCCCTGATTTAAAACGAAGTGCAAAAGCATGGCAAGCTACGCGTACAGCATTGCCTATCTGTCCACACACAAGCCAAGATGATGCTGTTGATGCACAGCTTTCCTATTCAAAACTAATATCCTGGAAATTCGAGGATCATTTCACATTCATAACTTTAGGGCAAACAAGACCACAATATTATTGTCCAGCGCAATCTCGGCTTGCCAGGGAAAAAAAGCTGCTTTCTGCTTTTACTTCTAACTTGAAGAAACTCCTTGAAGCAAGTTTTAGTTTTGTCTGGCTAAAGCTGAACGCTTGCTGGTCAAATTTCCTACTTGGCGGGCTACATACTTAGCCGAATTGCTAGCTGACAGCAGATCAGCCTGTAGCTAACTTGCTAAGCAGGACAAACTAACTAGCAAACAAAACACAAAACACTCACTGAGTGGAGACCAGATAATTTACAACATATTTGTACATTTTTGGCATGCTGTTTCTAACTAACACTGTATACAACTACCTATGTAGTCTGGAAATGCTCAAATAAACTTTTGAGAGCTATGACTGTTTGGTATGCGAGCTAGCTTCCACATTCTGTGCAGCACCACAGTTCTATGGGTAGTCCCTTATCAAAATGAAACACTGTTCAGACTAGCTGGGTTTCAGTTAAGCCAGGCTATGCCTATGTTATTTTCTAAGGGCTTATTTTCCACTGAAAGATAAAGGATAGATGTTGGAAGCCTTACAGATAGACACGTATAGTGATGTTTTGTTAATGCTGAGGAAAATCAGGAAAAGGTCAAGGAAAAATGGGGTCTTCATCTTTTGTGGCATATGACACATACTTACAGACTGCATCTCTACAGCAAGTATTAACATAAGCTTACATTCAGAGTGTCTCATGGGTTCAGTCGACTTTAGTTAGCAGTATTGTGTGAATGCCACATTTATTAACACTGACAATGGTGAAGCGGCCCAAAGGGCAGCATGGTGGCACAGTGGGTACTGCTACCGCCTCACAGCAAGAAGGGCTCGATTCTCGGGTAGGCAAATCGGAGATGCTAAATTCCCCCCATCGACGAGTGTGAAATACTGACTGTTCCTGTCATGAATGTAGCCATTGTGTAAAAACATGATATTAAAAACCCTAATAACAAGTAGTCTAACGTATTTAGAATATCTTACCCACTTGGACTAATCTAATGGAGTACATTACAAGTTACATTTAAAGACATGTATTCTGAAATATGTAGTGAAATACACTTTAAAAGTAACCCTCCCAACACAGTTCTACATGTTCTCCATATGTCCTCATGGGTTTCATCTGGGATCTTAGGTTTCCTCTGACTTCCATACAAGCTGGTGAACTGGTTATGCTAAAGTGTAAAGGTGTGTGTATGGTGCCCTGTGATAGACTGATGTCCGTGTATTCCTGCCTTGAGTTTTCTGGTACAGGCTCTGGATTCTCCGCAGCTCCAATCAGGTCACTGAAGATGAATGAATGAGTTCAAATGGAAGGTGCCAAGTTTAGTAACGGACAGAAATAAACGTAACACGCAAGTACATTTCTGTTCCCCCGTGTACAAGGAACTAACCCCATTTCCAGAAAAGTTGCGACACTTGCAATAAAAAAAACTGAAGTGTGTGCTTGACTGGCTTGCCTGCAGTCCAGATCTCGGTCTCCTATTTAAATTGTATGGTGCATCATGAAGAGGAGAATCAGACAACAGTGATCATAGACTGTGAAGATCGAGTCTTGTACACAGCAAGAATGGGCAATAATTAATATCTTCTATACCCAAATGATTCAAAATGACTCAGAACTGCAGATTTCAGGTTTTATTGCATTTTTAGGAAGTGTCCCAACGTTTTTGGAAGCAGGGTTTGTAAAAAGACCCTAAGAGGACTATAAGGTCTGAAAGCTCAGTGCAGTTTAGTACCTTACAATCTGAGTAAATCAACAACCATTACAATAATCGAGAAATGGAGTGAACACGCACACTTAAACAAGGCAGCGCAAGCTCGATCAGATCGCCCTGGATGAAGAGGAACAACGGCTCATCAGGACATTCCACAGCAACAAAACAGGACGTGTCTCAATCCAAAAGGAAAGGGAGGGTAGAGGAGAGGCAGTGAAAGCTGGCATGAGCCTTGCTCTCATCTTCATTGGCTGTTATTTGGACTTCCCCCATCCCAAGTGAGTTTGTCCCATGTTGCCTTGGCACAGACCATTGCACATATGTGTTGATGATGCGATTATGTAACCCACTGGCCTTGGCTGCTGCCTTCACCTTAATTTTTCCTCTCTCTCTCTCTTTTCCAGCCACTTTGTAGCCATCGCTCTCTCTCTAGCCACCTATTCCAATTTCATCTCCAATATTTTCCCAACGGCTCCTAAGATTTAACTCATGCACAGATTGTGTGGCCACCAAATAAGGGATTATTTGAAGCCTATTTTATCTCGATACCTTTCTTGTAGGGAATTCGAAATACAATATCATTTAGGTGTGTAATTATTGGTGATAAGACACATATACACTATTCAAAATGCATTATTTTGTTATCACGGGCACTCCGAAATAATGTCACTACCACTAGGTAGGCAGCTTTCTGGGGAAATGTTTGTGTTCCTGAGATAAGGGCTGCTTCAGAAAAACGCCTCTCTTCTTAGCTGCCTTATTTTTTTTTCATGTATTACTCTACACCCAGGCTTAGCTTTTACCCCCCTAAGCTTAAATACCATAAAGTTTAAAGTAAACATTCCCCAATTCCCCAAAGTGAGGTACAAAGAATTAGCCATGCCGAGATTATGTATCTTATTTTCATTTTAGTTCATAACAAACTTCAATACAGTGAAAAAAGGCATGTATATTATTTTTTTGTGGATGGAAAGTAATTTACCATGATTTACAATTGTATCATTTTTAACACTGGCCCTCATTTATCAAATGGGATGTAAATGAATTTATTCGTAAATAGTTCACGGTAGTATTTACACAAGAAAAAAACATCTGTATCTTACATTACTAAGTACAAATTAGTATATAAGGACAGTCACCTATGAACATCATGAACATTGCTTGACAGGTTTCAAATCATACTGCTTAACTGGAATAAAATTATAAATGATTTATATATTTATTTCAGCTGCATACATTAGCAAAAGTCATCCTAAACACACCATTTCATTTTCATTGGTCTTGGATTTGTGTACGGTAGGGAATGCGCTGTAATGGCTGAGCTGCATTGGTGGAAATTTAGTGCACTGAAGCGCTCTTTCACCATTTCTTTTCACCGTCATTTTTTTAAAAATCATTTTCAGCTCACTTGAGCTTTGCCTTTTATGGAATTATGTGGCTGTCGATTATATCTTCTGTGAATGTGGTCATTTATGGGTGAGTTCTGAACATATTTTCAACATATTACAGCATACATTGTATTTATACTGCCATGCCAGAAAAACTGGTATACCCAGTGCTACGGGATCTTGGAGGGAACCTTGCACAGTCCTCGCGCTGATGTTTGTTGAAGCCCCGGTATTGAATTCCGATATTACTTGAGGCAGTGTCACACGCCTAGCACGTGAAACGATTCTCGCCAGCCGACACTGATCAAGTTCATCCAGAATCTCTTTACGGCTATGCTGCTGTCATAAGTTTGAGCTTTTGCCAGAATTCTTGTAGTCACAGTACACCCTTGAAATGCTCATACGTGAAATTCCAACTTTGCTTCCATTTCCGAAATGCTATGACTCGTCTCACAAGCTCCAACGATTAAACCGTGTTGAAAATCATAAAATCTTGATAACTAATAAAATTGTGCTCAATAAAATATTCACAAAACTCACCCAGTGAACAGAATTATAAGAACGTTTTATACATGCTTGGACCTACAATTGAATCCAAAACACACTCTCTGATAGAGCTACTCCGAATGGGGCAGCCTTTATCTATAATACACACATGCTACTCAGACATTTCTCCTCCCGATTAAAACAAAATAACCAGTGATGACGGTTTCTAAGTGTCGAATGTAAGATCTTCAACAATAGCGTACATACTGAATATCAAATCTACATACTGTAGAACTGCTCTGGGCATAGAATGGAAGCAAAAAGGATTATGTGTCATGTCCTTGTATGATCTTTATCTCCATCTGAACCTGCTGTTGCTCTCCATGAAGCCTGTCAGAGGGCTGAAAATAGCCCCACACAGAAGCTAACTAACACCCCCTGCTCCTTATCACACATGATCTGTTTACTGCAAGTAACACAGGAAGCACACTCCACCCCATCAAACTGTGGGCCCTTTATTTATCAGTGGCTGATTATTGTCTATTATGCACCAGATGTGCTCTGATATTGATTTTCTGTATCGCAGTGTCATGTCATACATCGTTATGTCCGCCTCAGCTAGCGCTGCCAGCAAGAATGAAAAAGAAATTGGTCCACCAACATTTGGTTAATAATATGATGTACGTAGACTTCAACAATCCACATGATTCTTGGTGTAGTTGTAGCCCTACATGTCTGATATGAAATATCAGGGTTGTGTCTCTGGGTAAACTTTCCCTTCATGCTAGCGCCGCCTGAATTGGGGTAGGCTCAAAGCACTTTTTGGGCTCTAGTTTGAAAACCGTCTTGCCAAAAAATTTTAATTGTAACGGCAGCTTAGCCTCTGTGAGGTGCATTACCCTACCTCATTACAAGTCATTTGTGAAGTAGCACCACCTACTGAATAACGTTCAAATCAAGTATCTAGCATTTCCCTAGTCAACATCTTAATTTGTAAAGGCTCAAACGTCATGAGACTTCACACCCTACTACCACGTTACCACATTCTTTAGATAAACGCCATCCTTTCATACCTTCCAGTTTGTGTATAGATTTGTAGCATGAATGTGTAACCTTATACAATGAGATGCTGCCTTCAATAAAATATAGCTGTCCTCTAAGCAAACAGCACAGTTGTCCAAAGACTTAGCGGAACTGACTTTTCAAATCAAAGTGTCGATAAATACCATATGTGTGTTGAAAACTCCTATTTTTTATCATGGTTTTGGGTTTAGGCAGGATAGATTCAGCTCAGTTCCTGTTTTCTGAATAACACCCAGCACAGCCAACGAGCCAAGAATGAGAGTTGCTTGTCACAGCCAATGATTCCCTGAAGTGCTCATCCGATGTACCAATACAATATTTTCCTGTCACCTTCTCACCCTGTTTTTTTTTTTTCCCTCCTCCTTCTGTCATTTGGATCTTGAAGGCCAGCCAACATGCAAACAGCATGCATCTCACATTTTTTTGGCTAGTGATACGCTCACATTTCACTTTCTTTGGTTGCTTTTGAATTTCACACCGGCCCGTATGAATGAGCCACGGACTTGGGAAGGCGGTTGGCACGTTGACTCGAAATTCAAGTCCCTAACTAGTTGTGACAACTTGCCTTTGTAACACTTTAAGCCAAGGTGGGGGAAAATCCACAGAAATTTCACACACACAAAAAAAACCTTTCCCACATGGGACAGCACTACGTTTAGCTAATGTCTTCTCTGACCTGAACTTGAACTCCAGACAAATAAATCATCTTTTTATAGGTATCAAAACACACACAAATTTACAAGGATCCCAATAAAACCAGCATGTTTTTCCAGCATGAATTGAACAAGTGACACACAATGCAGTTGCTCTACATCATCTTTGCTATCGTGTTGCTTATGAAAAAGTGAGCAGCTCTCCACAGGAAAACATTAGACAGCTCTGATAAATTAGCTTCCACTTGGCTTTGGCTAGAACACGTTATACATGAGCTGCTAGCAAAGCGGTGAAGTATATTCAGCTTCACACCATCAGATCCCTGCCTCAGACTGATAAACAGTCGCTGAGAGAGCGCGTGAAGCCAAAACCGCTCCTTTGCTAGCACGAACTGAAACATGTTATCTTCTATTTAGCTTTTAAATGCTTGTACATCACGCTAGCAACACTTCCTGAACTAAATTAGCCAACATTTTCTTAGGTGATCTCCATTACTTATTTTAATTAAGTTAATTAAGCTTAATACTTAAAAATAAAATGTTTGCTGAGGTAAAGTCTTTGTAAGGAATATCTCGTACAAAATAATTCATTCTGTGTTGTTGTTTTGGTACATATATTTGGCTAATTAGCTAGTTTTTAAAATGAACAGTGAAAATCTAACAAGGCCACAAATAGGGTTTACAAGAAGTAATAAAAGTTGGTCATGTTTATTAGCTAGCTATCACTCAAAAGTGATAAGGAAGTAGAGATAGTAAATTTTCCCCAATTAGTTAGGAAATGGTAATGTAATAAAATATGGCAAGCTAGTTACATTACAACAGATACACACAAGTATATCAATTCCCATGTAGTAGGCCATAGTCATACACTGAAGTTCCAGAAAAACTGGTACGAGCCTGTGCAAAACACATAGCAATGCCGCCTATGCACTTCATTGGGTGCGTCCACCAGTGTGTATATAAAGCGACAGACATCTATGGAAGCTTCTAAAGCTGTTCCCGCCGTGAGAATTGCAAGTTATCACGATTTTTAGATTTAATTGTTGGAGCTCCTGAGATGAGTCATAGCATTTCGGAGGTAGAAGCAAACTTTGGATTTTCACGTGACTACAAGAATTCTGGCAAAACCTCGAACTTATGACGGCAGCGTGGGCGTAAAAAGACTCTGGGTGAACGTGAGCAGCGTCGGCTGGCAAGAATCATTCCACGAGATAGACGTGCAACACTGCCTCAAGTAACAATGGAATTCAATGCTGGGGCCTTAACAAACATCAGCGTGAGGACCAGTTTTTCTGGTACTTCAGTGTATATTAAATTTGAATCAAGGCTCCATTGTGCTAGCCTAGTTAGTTAAGTGCATTAAAACAGACACACACAAGTCCATACATGGTGTAGAACAAATGTCAGTCGTCAGCCAAACGTGAGCTGTGGTGTTTCTTTGCTCAGTTTTGTAAATGTTTCCGCATATCTGATTCTGATTCATTCTGGGTCAGAACATAATTTTAAAATTGAAAAAAAAAACTGAATCATAGGAGGCCCTTATTCATACAATGGCTCAATACCCAATTTGACTTGCAAAAAAAAACAACAAATGACGATCGTTTTGCGTTTGACGTTTTTAATGCCCTGTCTTCCCTGGACTCAAACTGGTCCCTGATTATCTCGTACTATTTGGCTGTGTAATAAAGGAACTTACTAATTAAAGAGAAAGGATGTAAGAAAAGGAAATAAAGATACAGATAGAGAAAATAAACGTATTTACCAAATGAGTCGTTCACTGAAGCGTCACTTCAAAGCGAGCTTACAAAACACACTTATTGATTTCCCAGCTGTATTTGCAGAACAGTGATTAAACACTAAATTATCCTTAATTGGAACGTTAATGCACGGGCCCGTCACACGGTTAAATGCTGGTGTCTTACGGTTCAACTTCTCCATTTTAAAGAAATGATATTAATTAATACTTTCATACAAGAATTTTGTTTGTACCCATTTTTTATTTAACACATTATGGAAAAGTGGTCCGACTGAAGTTTTCGACTGGTATATGCTTAAAGATGGAAGACTTTGTTGTTTTTTTTCTCCTTGATCCCTGGATCTTAAATCCTTCAACCAGTGTTCGGTCAGTGTTTTGGGAAACCCGTGGATCTAGTTGAAGGAAGCAGAAAGGCTGTAAAGAAACCAGCTGCAGCCAGATGTTTGGAAAGTTTAGCACATTGAAAACGCTTTTCACAAATTGTTTGATCATGGCTGGAACATCAGCAGCGTGTGGGCTCGGGGCTCCTTCCACAGTTTGTTTTACTGAGAGGTTTGAGTTTCAGGCTTGGAGGCTCCTCACCATAGACCTGACACCTCTCTTCTGTTCTCCAAACCACACACCAGAAAAGTTGTAATCATACAAATCCACGACTGCCCACGCAAAACCAAATAAACACACACACCCCGCTGTTCATCCCTCCAGCCCGGACTGTTGTGGAAGAACTAAAATCAATAAATCCAATCGTCATAATGTTTTTTTGACGCCCCTGTGAGTTATAAGCGATATTTCACAGCTACAGTGTTTAATCATTTAATCTGTTAAATGCCGAATGAGTTCAAGGAACTCGGCTTACTCCATAATCTAAATCCACTAAATCTTCAGGTTGTATATTTTTCTGGGAGGCCACCAGTGGCTTTTGGAAGCTTTGATTCACAGTAACACCAGTTGCTAAAGACTTTTCTTTTAGCCGTTAGACTAAGACTTGTGGATCAGATATCAGTAATGCTCTAACTGTGAACCGTGCACCCCTAAACCTGAGTGTATTCTCTCCTCCCTGTCAATCACAGCAAACACAAGTCAAATATACACACATCACCTACTCACCAGGGGTATGTGATATGACAAAAATATCATAGCAAATCTCTGGAAGGTATTTCTGCACTATACGCTATGCAATGCATTACATGCTTCTATACAAACTGCCAGCAACCTCCCCGGCTGGCAGCTGTTGTATGATGAGAGAGCTGGCTAGTGTGTGTGGCCAAGGCTAAATTAAGGAGAAAAAAAGCTGAGAGTAAGACCTACATTTTCACCAATCACTTTAATTAGCACTTTGTTAATTCAAAAAAAAATCCTAGCTTCATACTTCCATACTGAAGTAGCCTTTCTCAACAGGGTTTTTAGACAGATGGCAGTCTCACCTAGTGAACTACAAAATACTCTCGTGTGCTAAGTGCAATAAAGTTTTCCCAGAAAAACTGGTATACCAGTTAATACTTGGGATCTTGCTCACGCTGATGTTTGTTGAGGCCCCAGCACTGAATTCTGACGTTACTTCAGGCAGTGTTGCACAAAGCCTGGGCATGCACTCAGTCTTTATTCATACAACACCAGCCATCATGCACACACAGCACACACATGGCACACACAGCACACACATGGCACGGCACGGCCCTTATGCATTAAAAATGCACTAGTTGTCAATTAATCATCCAAAGTGATCATCCAGTATAGCAACTTTACACTGATTTTTATTTATTTATTATATTAATATATAAAAACCTACACTAAATAAAGACACACTGTAAAAAAAAAAACACTACTTAAAAAAGTAAGTTAACTAAAATGTTGAGTTAATTGATCTTTAACTATTAAGTTAACAGAACAATATCAGTGTCTGACTTTCTATAAACGTATTATTTTATCTTACTGGATGCTTACTAATTTCATTTATTTATTTATTTTTTTCAGAATTTAATTATTTTACAGTGTCAACACAGAGAGCAAAGAAGTGGGACTTTGCTTTTGACAAGTCTGTTATTTCATCTGCTACAGTAAATAATCGGTGGAAACAAACACAAATAAGACTCACGGCCATAATCAGATTAAAGAATAGCTGCTATTACAGTAATATGTTAAACAGCCGTACCAGAATTCTGGCCATGTCAGAGAAACTGGGTTTGACATCCCTGCTCTAAAACTGTTTAGTCTTATTAAAGTAGAATACATTTTCCAAGACAGTTAATTCATTTCACATGGTATTTAATCACATAATATTTTTAGTGTGTCAACATGCAGCAGGAGAACATGAAGCCATGCTTTCATCGTGTTTTTTTGGTGTGCATTATTTAATTATTTACTACACTCAAGCTCAGTTTGTTTTCTTGTTGCTGTCAAAGAGATTAACGCAAATGATGAATAGTGAGACTTAACCAGTTATGCACAATAATACAATTAATAATGGCGAATCATAATACAGTTAATAAATAGAGGGAGAGCCATCTATATGGATACACCTATATGGGACATCTATATGGATACACTGTCATGGGCCAGTTGAATGGCCACCAAGGTCTCCTGATCTGACCCCCTTAAGACTTTTTATCGGGAGACCTTAGTGGCCATTTAACTGGCCCACAACGGTGTATCCATATAGGTGTATCCATATAGATGGCCCATATAGGTGTATCCATA
>JAOVVG010000011.1:11842715-11853354 GCA_028566375.1 Leptodoras nelsoni
ACACACACACACCTGAAGCTCTCCTGGACGTTGTGTCTCGGGGAATAACGGGCTGCTCAGTCTCGTCCAGCTCGCTGTCAGACTTCTCATCGTCATCCGACCAGGGGTTCCTCTTCTTCACCTTCTTGGGTGTGCCCTTCACTGCACCTGGAGCCTTCCTCTGTCTAGGAGCACCTGACAGGAAATAATCAATAAATGATGTCTTCTAAGCTCTGACATATGGTGTAATATTTACAGAACGTTTCAGCCCAGTTTCAGCGACCAAGAAGAAGTCTTGTTTAATTCTTTACCAGGTTCCTTCTTTTCCTTTTTAACACGAGGGGCTTTGGGTTTGGCTCCAGGGTTTGGCAAGCCAGATGGTGAGATCATCGAATTGTCTCCTGCCGCGCCGTTCGCGTCCATCATGCCGTCATCATCGAATTCCACCTTCACTGACATTTCCGCATCACCCTGGAAGATGCATACGGTTAAGGTTAAGCTGTAACACTAAATCCTGGTTAAGATAAATATGCATATGCAGTAACTGGATAAACACTACACTCTGTATACAAAGCCTCCAGCACCCATAACACCCAGCAGGACAGCTACAACACACACACACACACACACACACAACTGTGTGTGTGTGTGTGATACATGTATTCAATTCTCTATTAAAATATTCTGCATGCAAAAACATTATAACAGAAAAAATATCAGCAGTATCAGTTCAGATTAAAATAACTAGGCTTTCTATATTTAAAGTCCTTATTATTTTATTCAGAGTGTGATTATTACTACACACTCTTTCTCTAACCTTCTTTCTCTTGGTCATCTTCTTGGAGGCGTCAGCTTTCATGGCGAGTGTGATCTGGGGCTCTACACGCCGACCGAAAGGCGATGGCAGTGTCTCTTCCAGCTGAATCTTCTTTACTTTGGGCTTGCCCACCTTGCCTTTGACCAGCTTCACGGCTTTTCCCATGCTGCTGCTCTCACGCTCTTGTTCCTCCACCCTCTGACGCGCAAAAAAAATACAACAGATAAAAAAGAGATTAGTCTCAGTAACCACTGGGGCACAAACTGTCACACACACACACAAATACTATGTGTATATATAATACATATATCTTGTATAATTCATTAAAATTCGCCCACCAGCAAAAAAAGTATAATTATTGGTATGACTCAGCATCTAAATGAACAGTCTGATGTATGCATGAAATAATTTTGCTTCACTTGACAAAAGCTACACAGCTGAATGAATAAATTACTATAAATAAACTATTTGGAATACTAATGAGCTCGTAATTTCATCCTGATACAGAATTCACACTGGCTCAATATTTTACCATTTGATTATGAACTCATAGATTTTATAATATTTTCAGTACTGTATCACTCATTTAGCACTCAGTCTCTCTCTCTGTCTGTCATGGTTTACTTTCACCGGGTCACTTACTGCTTTTCCATGCTTAGTAGGAGCGACAATCGCCAGCTGTAGACCATTTTTAACACTTATCAGCCCAAATAATTCAATTAGACAATCTCAGCTGGTATTCTCTGATACCTGTATAGTTCATATTTATAATGTAGGTCATATTTATAACTAGTCTACTAATAAACTAGTGGTTTATGACTGAACAAGCAGTGCCGGAAATGTTGGTGCTGTGTAACACTCACGTCCAGCTCTTCGATAAAGACGGCCAGGTCTCCTTTCCATAAATCATCTGGGGATTTTCTCTGCAGCTCATTCAGTTCTGCTTTCTGAAATTACACACGTAAAACAATCAATCCATTATACATGTATACAGAAAATAGATGCATTTATTATGTTTACTGGGATACTGAAATTAATTGTTAACACTGACTATATGTAATATAGGGAGCCTGAATATATTGTGAAATGACACTTAACATAAAGACCATTATTGTTTAAGACTATTATTCATCTATCTATGATATCATATCATATGCTGCTTTGCGAAGTACCTTCGAGTCTCTCTGTTTGAGGAGCTCATCCACCTTCTCCTTGGTCAGGCACCACAGAGGCATGTTGAGGATGTAGTTAAAGTTAGGACCTGATGAGGAACCAGAGTCTACTGAGCTGTCGCTCACGTTGCCGTCAGGCTCCTCATCCTCCTGAGCCTGAAACGAACACGATATAACAGAAAAATCCAGAATGAGTGGGTGGACACGACCGAATGTTGTTTACCCAAAGTATGGGTATGGATATGGTGTATATATATATACATTATACGAGGTTATTAAAATTGACTGACATGTCACTAAAATTCCAGAGATACTTAGGGTGATAATAGGGCTAGATAATAGGGCTTTAGTTAAACAGGAATGACAGCCTCACTTCCTGGAAACACGTGACAGCCAGAGCAAGAAGAATGTCTAAAATTTAAAAGTAAAAGTAACCTATAGTAAACGCGTATGCAAAATGCTTTTTATCTTCCTAACTGACAGCTTTGTCAAGACAGATAACTTAGATACATCTAAGGTTAATAACACAATTCTGACATAAGGTGTATCTGTAATGTGAATGTGTGTATCCTGTACCTTCTCCTGAGCTCTGGTCCAGGCTGCCACTGGATCAGACTCATAGCCCCTCTGCACCAGCATCCGTATCAGATCCCTCTTAGACTTGTTCTCTGGAATAAGGTTAAAACTTTCAAACTTGCTGTGAGCAAATTATAATGCTTCATACTGATTGACAGGGAGGAAACAATGACATTGCATGGCACAGTGAGAAATCAAAGTGTTGTCTGAAACAGAGTCTATAATCAAACCCGATATGGGTCTATTAATCTCCTTTTGCATTAGCAGCACTAAAGCTAGATATTTATGGCTGCAGGTTAAATTTTATGACCAATTTAGACACAACAATAGGCCTATTACTGATAAAACCCCAGTGTAAATGTTGAGCCAGCATAATAACTGTAGATTCGTGGTTTTATGGGAGGCCGTTACTCAAACAGTAAGTCTGCACGTGTCCTTGCACAAACACACCAAGCCTCCATGTGTTTACAGGAAGGCTGTCATTGTAAACTGTTTATCATTAGTCACACCGGTTTCCTATTTTTTCCTTTCCTACTGAAAGCACAGCCTACTACTTGAATTTGCCATTTCTTTAATAGTTAACTTTATATATGTAGAGTTCATTTGCAAAAACATTTTGCTTGCTCTTTTGCTATATTGTGCTTTTTTTTGCTATGTTAGAGTCTGTTTTTTTAAAGAAGGCCATTTATCAGTTTCTGTAAACAAACTCTTCATTTGGAACCAGATTATTCACGTATTAAATCGTGTCATGACTCCATGCACCTCTGTGCTCTACTGAGCGCGTTTTATAGTAATAGAAATCATTTTTCAAATGTACATCATGATTACCATTAGCTGTACCATGTATAAATTGGTCATTTATAACGGGTGATATTGATCTGTGTAACTGTAACCACCTAATATTTAGTAGCTTAGAGGTTATGGTAAAATTAACGTTACCCGTGTGACTAAAAAAGATGTTTGCCACATTGGTAAGTTAGCTAAAAAGATAAAGTTAATTAAAGGTATCATTGCCCTGTTCAGCTCTGATACAGCCTCGCTGTTGCACATCACCACAAGCGGCTCTTATTAAAACACTGTCATGCTGAATGTGTTCTTAAAATAATGGTACTAATAAAATAGGGTATCGTATTGATTTCAATGACAGGGTCTCTTGAGTTCTTTCTAGTATCGTATACCGTGCGACACTACTCATTATCAGTGGTAGCAGAAAAAAACAGGAATGTTAAAAATTGGTGATTCTCACCGATTGAAATCTTCCCTTCGATCTTCTCAAGCACAAACCGGGCTTGATTGGAGAGTTTCGCTGACTCAGCACCCAGACTGCCAGCCAACCAGTCCTTCCTCAGTTTGTAATAGTGCAAACGCAGCTCAAAGAACTCCTTCAGTATATCGTTCACCGATTCGTACCGCTTCAGACAGCCCATATGATCAAACAGCACCTACATACATACACAGAGACACAGAAACAGTGGATACTGGATTTCTTGACTTTGAGAAAACCTATTTTTTGTTTTGTTAGTGCAGAAAACTCTCTCACCATTGAGTTGCAGGTGAGAGAAGATTGCAGCTTGAAGACTTTGTGGAGGCCTGCTGCCTCGGCCTGGGCCAGCTTTTCCTCTGTCATGCGCACCACAAACTTCACTGTGGTGTCTGTGTGGTACTCCTTATAGTCAGAGATGAGTGCTGGGGTCTTCTCTGTGCCCTGTAGCATGGGCTCCAACACTGACTCCTTGTATGCCTGCATAAAAGATAAAGAAGAACAATCAGTGAAACTGGACAATAGGTCCAAATTAATCCTTCAAATATTTCTATATAGTCTAAATAAGTCTAAATGTAAAGAATAAACAATGACAAGATGTGATATTGTTGGAAAGTAATGTGGACCATGAATCACAGCACCCCAACAGTTTATTCTATACCCGCAGTTTGTTCTATAACCGCACATCCAGAAAGTGCTTTATTCCTCTTATAACACATCAATTTGCCAAAGAATAAACATTTATTATGTACAGCTTAACTGTTTATAGTTACAGTGAATGTAACTATAATGTCTGAAAGACAAGCTAGTTCCTGTTATTATATACATTATAGCAGCTATAAACTCTCGCTCCCTCACTAGGCTCTCTCACAGATTGTCAAACCTGGAAAGTGTAGAGTACTCTGTCCTGAAGACTCCACCATGCTGGAAAACTTACTGTCTGTTACCAAATGTTGACCATGGAGTCCTTCCATAATTTTTTTTATCCATTTATTAGCCTTATATTATGTGGCACACCCATGCAGGTCCATATAAGTGTATTAAGTAGGCATGTGATTGGCAAAGGACACAAAATATAAATAAAGAAATGGAACCCAGGCATGGCAGTAGCCCCCCTGTCAGCAACATGTTTTTATAGATAAATACTGATTAGATAATAAATAAACATTTTCCATTTAGTTTCCTAAATTGTCTGACTTTGCTAAAACGGTTGAGCATACCTGAGTCCAGGTGCGGACTGGAAGCTCTGTGATCTCAATGGTGTTCTTGTCAAGGACGGAGACCTCACCGCTGACCATATACTGGTTCTGGCCCAGTTCATGGATCACTCCCTTGAAGTTCTTATAGCTAGGAAGCTGGACAAGTGACAGACATGAGAAAGGGAACTCGTTATATATCAGTAGGTCTAACACAAGCACACAGAACACTGTAAAGACCTGAGACATTATAACATACCAGTGTAGCAGACTAAACCTAACTGCTAGTTCTGATGTTACATCAGAGTGTCATGAGTGGCATGAAGCTTTTACCATGGGCAAAGGATCCTGGTGGTCAAGCATGCGGTTGATGTTGTTGACGAGCTCTCGTGGGTCGTAGTTGGGGATCTTGCAGGCCCAGCCGGTCCCGATACCCTCTGCTCCGTTCACCAGCACCAGGGGGATTATAGGAATGTACCACTCTGGCTCCACCTTCTGGTTGTCATCATAAAGGAACTTGAGCAGGTTGGAGTCCACGGGCGGGTACAGCAGCTTGGCCAGTGGACTGTTAAAAGGGAAACACATAAAGGATAAGAAACAGCAGTTCTCAACAGTACAGTACTTTTTTTAAGAGGCCCAATTTCTCACAATCCCTTCATGTAAGGAAGTGTACAATCAGGAGGCATAGTTGAATAAATGGCCAAGTATAAGAAAGGTCTCAGCGCTTCTGCATCTATGACCCGACTTGACATAAACCACAAGAACCCAAGGCTGAGAACATATGATCTAGACCCTAAGCCCTTTCCTATGTCATTATAGTTGTACAGCAAAGCTGTGTTTGGTAAAAACACACAAAACCCCTCCACAGGCTGACAAACCTGAGCATGGTGAAAATGTAACGAGGGCTAGCTGCGTCTTTGCCGCCGTTGATGCGCGTACCGAACTGGCCCAGGGGCTGCAGGATGTTGATGTTATTGCTGCCGACAAAGTTCTGAGCCAAGTTCACGATGGTCATCATTAGAGCTTGCTGGTGATGACAAAAACATCGTTTTAAATTGCTCCATAGTGATGCTTATGAAACAAGTGTATAGTATTATGCAACATGCAGATACAAGAAGTATCATTCAAATACAAGAAGTGTCCCAAACACTTTCCCGACCAACGTTAGAGAGGAACACTTCACTGTGACACACACACCTCGCCGTGATGGTAAGCAGACATCTCTGCTACTGAACCAGCCAGCTGAGCCACTTTCACCTCCCTCTTATCGTTCCTCTTCATACAAGTAAACAGGACCTTCCTCTGGCCTGGCTTCAGACCTGCACACACACACATACACACATTATCAGTCACACTAAGCCTTTACACAAATGGTTAGGTAGCACTGTTTTACTCATTCCCCTTGCTCTCAACACTTTGTATGTTTCAGCGGAAAAAAAAGCCTCTTAGGAACAAACATCTGAAAGACATGTATTTTAGATGCTACAAAAGACCTATGCCATTCTGCCACACAGGCACACACACATTCAATCTGTGTCATGTAACATTATACAGGAGACGCACCATCGACGAGGGATGGAATGGATCTCTCGTTGTCGGAGTTGGAGAACAGAATCAGCTCTTTGTTGATAAAGTCGTTGTAAGACAAGTGCCGAGTTGCGGTGCCATACAGGAATTGCTGGGGGGGAAAACATTTTATTATAAAATGTCAGAGAGATAAGAGATAAGACTAACAGGAGGAAAAAAGTGTTGTCTTCATACGTGAGAAGGATATTCTGCTTAACAGCCTTGTAACTTATTTGCCTGAATCTCTCTTTAAAGTGTGTGTGATGGACAGGTAGATGTGAAAAGTCTCACCTCGGGCAGACCGTGCATCCTCCTCTGCCGCCTGTCCTCCATGAAATTAGTCAGCCACTCTTTTCTGTCATCCGTCTTCTTCTTGCTGAAAGCCTTTACAGATGAGGCAAGCAGGCAGAGCACTATGATTACAATACTGTCCTCTGAGTACATCCTGATATCAGATAATCAGATACATGTACTATTATGTGTATGTATTTAATATATTTATATATTTATTACAAAATATCTAAACCTAGCAGAGATAGTAAAAGTATTCTAAGTCTCAAATACAAATCATATGAACAATGAGGGGTATTCTGTGTCATTCTTGCTGTCAGATTTATAGTGTAGATTTGTACAGCTCCTTGAAGGTGTGTGATGCTAAAATGTCACCTTAGGACTTATATATGATTATATAATATAATATAATATAATATATGATTATAGATAAATGATTGTATTGATCTTCAAAAGTTAGTAAACTTCAGAATTGTTTGGTGAAAGAAAAACCGAGATGCTTAAGCAGACTTTTCTCTCTCTAATCTAGTCTTGGTGGAGTTCCATCCATCAATATTTCTCTATCACACAACAGCTACTTCCTCCGAGGCACGTGAAGCCAGCCGAATGCAAGTGCAAGCATTATCCACCCACTTTCACATCCGCGACCTCAAAGTCACCCATGATTGGCTAGTGTCTCTGTGATTGATGTGAGAAAGAGAGGAAGAGAGTACGCCACCTCTCCTTTTTTACTCCCCTGGGGATTTTTGTAGTCAAAGTAACAACGTACTTGCACTTTGTCACGTCCCACCTTAAAAACCTACCAAAGTGGGCTCCCGAGTGGCGCAACGACAACGCGTTCGCCCTATCATCCAGAGATCGCGAGTTCGAATCCGGGTGATGCTATAGCTGCCCATAGCTGGGAGCTCAGAGAGCAAGATTGGCCGTGCTCTCAGGGTGGGAGGGGCAGCATACGTTCTCCCGCCATGTCAATCAGCTTGACACTGTCCAATCACGGGCGTCTGTGAGCTCATGTATACAAGAGGTGGGCTACACCGCTCCCAAAGGTTGCATGAGCCGCAGTTCGAAAAGAGGCGGTGGCTTGCGTCATGTGTATCGGAGGAAGCACGCAAAGGCTTCGCCCTCCCTGACTGGCAGTTCGTCGTGACAAGGGGGAATAGCACTGACGGGTGGGAATTGGAGACGACTAAATTAGGGAGAAAATCGGGGAAAGAAAAAAAACCTACCAAAGTAATGGCAGCATCGTCCTCTGTGCCTCCATATTTGAACATAATCCGATGTCTGTCCATATCGGCGAAGTATTCCTTTGCCTCTTTACTCGTGCTGGTTCCCAAACCTATTGCATCATATTTTATTAAATCATTATCATCATTTATTAATATATATATATATTCAGATTTTGTTTTTATAAAATGAAATAAAAACAAACCTTTGTAGTACTTTATGTGCCATGTTTTGTAATTCTCTGTTTGCTTCTTCCACTCATCAAACTCTGGAATGCTGTAAAAGGAAACTTCCTGTTTGTTCTTAGTGGCCTGTAAACAAAGCGACCAATATTAAATCTGAATTTGAATCATGCGATCCAGTCTCACAACACCTTTTTTTTATTTACATCGTGGTACACAATAGGTCATACTTTGACAATCGGGGTGATGAACTCCTCCAGAAACATGTGCTTCAGAAGAGAGGGCCAGTTATGGTGGAAGAAGTTGATGAGCAGGCCCTTAATGTGAGAACCGTCTTGATCCTTGATCACAAAAATAAATATAATCTTCATTAAACTCCATGCTTGAAAACATTTTGTCTGTTAGCATTAACCCAAACAGATTATAACACACATTTAACACATAGCATACCTGATCGGTCATGATCATGATTTTGCCATAGCGTAGAGATTTCAGAGACTCTGCATCATCATAGCTCTTCTTATACTGCAAGCCAACAATCTTAATGATGTTGTTGATTTCTGCATTCTCCATGATCTTCAAACGGAAGAAACAATCCAATTAAACTGAATGTTCACACCCATACTGTTTAGAAAGTTGTGTGGCAATATAATTCTTAATAATGCCATTTTAAACTTTCATTCTTCGTTTCTGCTGCTGTGGAACTTCCCAATTTGATAGCATAAAGTTTCATACTTCTGCTCTTGCTTTCGCAATCATTTCAACTGGATACTGTAGACTTTCTTTATTCTTCTACATCTGTATCTTGTAATGATTTATCTTTATTTATGATATACACAATGTACATTGTGTATCTCAATATACAGTGTCAGTATAGATTTACTGATTTATATAGATTATATAAAATATATATATATATATATACACTGTGTTTAAAAAAAAAACAGACCCCTGAAACTGAAACAAAAAGTTTTAGGGGTCTGTTTTTTTTTAAACACAGTGTATATATATTTGCTCATTAAAGATCTAAATCTACATCCTTATTTCTGTTTTGTAACAATGTCTTCTGATATAAAAATGAACTCAATTCTGCATGTGTGTTTACTTAACTGCAACACCATCTGTGCTCACCTGTTTGTGTGTAGCCTCCCGTACATTGAGGATCTTGCCTCTTAGAGGAAACACTCCGTAGCGGTCTCGTCCGATTACGCCCAGCCCTGAGACGGCCAGCGATTTGGCTGAGTCTCCCTCGGTGAGAATCAGAGTGCATTCAGACGAGTGCTTCCCACCTTAGTATAACAAAGAGCCAACAAAGATCATGCACACGTTAAAAAATTCACCAGACATAAGCATAAGGACAAACCAGACCTGCAGTGTCACTTGCACTGCTTTAGTAGGGCTTTTAGAAGAGGATAAAGCAAATGCTAAACCTAATTATCATATTTGCTATATGTTAGCTAAATCATCTCCAAAGAGTATGTTAAAAAAAAAAAACATGTGTGTCCACCATATGTGTTAGGTTTCATTCATTCATATCATAAGTGGCCCGAACTCACCAGCATCGTTAGCGTCATCCAGTTTCGGGATGCCTTTGATCTTGCTGTGCTTGACTGAAGAGCACTTTTTATTCAGCTGTGTCTGAGCCTTGAACTTCACCCAGTTCAGAATGCTCTCTACGATGCCACAGTTAGTAGCCTGAATAGAAATACGAGACCGGTTACTGACAGCCACTTCCCTTCACCATGTCAAGAACAATAATAATAATAATAATAATGATCAAAGCATTGAAGCATTAAAGCAGAAAACATGGGTAGGGTAGCTGTCAGTCCCAGCTACGAGAGCAACATGTTCTTCACAAACTAGACACATGAACATAACACATCAGCTAATTATCAGGTTCCTGTCAGATGTCAAACAGCAGGGAAGAACAAAAATAACTCTGACACTGAGAACCACTGGGCTGAATAATACCTAAAGCCCAAATTCACTTATCAAAATGTGCCTTACCGCTCTAATGAATTTTTCAGACAGAGCACATTTAGAGCCAAAGCTTTTGGTCTGAAGAGTCATGTTCTCTTTAGTCTGAGAGTCAAAGGTCGGGTTCTCGATGAGAGCGTTCACAAACACCCAGATGTGGTTCTTGACCTAAAATAAATAATTCAATTCATCATCATCATCATCATATGAATCCAAAATAGGGCTGATATTGTTAAATATCTCAATAATCATGTTAGTGCTGAATGTCCAAACCTGGAATGGTTTTACTGAGACTCCTGCTTTATTTTTCTTCTTCACCACCTCGATGAGTTTTGCCACAATTTGGTCCACGACATAATCGATGTGTCTGCCACCCTGTGAGAAGAATCAGGAGAAAT
>JAOVVG010000011.1:14138705-14152755 GCA_028566375.1 Leptodoras nelsoni
AGAGTTGCCGGCTGGGCACCGGCTCCCCCGTGACCCCGTAACTGGGAATAAGCGGTACAGATAATGACTGACTGAACCTGGTGTTAACAAAGGGCTCTTAGGGACGAATCCTCTTCCTGCTCTTACCGCTTGGAAGGCCACTGCTACTCATTTGACACTGGATGTCAAAAAGCAGCAAAGCCAGACAATGAACAACCAGTTTTGGACATTTTCATGCTTTTATTCTCAAAGAAAACTTATTTCATACTAAAGAACAAGCGGGACTAGATCTCTAGTCATTAAGACACCATCTGTCTGACTTGCAAATATGAACCAAAGTGTAATGCCTGTTGTTAGTTACCAAGGGGCTCCAGTAGGCTCCAGTTAAACAGTCTGGCATGTTGGAAATGAAATGTCTTAGCTACGTTGTTTGCAAAGAGCGAATGGAAATGAAGAAACAAATGTCAGAGGGCTCTTTGGCCAGCTGACTGAGCAACGACACAGCTTTTGCTTACCTTCGATAGCTCAATTGGTAGAGCAGAGGACTGTAGAAGCTTAAAATGAAATGATATATATATATTGGAGGGATTAATGGCTGTAACGTAATATATTAATTCAGAATGGGCTTCTTTTATTGTTATTTATATTAGAGTCCCAGCCGGAACGCTCGAACAAAGAGCCTTGTTTGCTTCAGGTCGTTATTTTTTGCAAAACCGGAAGTAAGAACTTTCCTTTTCCGCTTTGAGCCGGCGCTTAACAGCACGCGCATGGAGCATTGATATAACTTCACTCAGCCTTTATTAAGAAGATACAGAGTGAGCGACATTAGTAAACATGGTGAGTGCGCGCTTTTAAGCTCTGAGTTTGTTTGCTCTTTTTAAGTCTTTAACTCGAATAAGGCACAGCTGTTTGTAATCAGATAGCAGCTGCGACAAAGTGGGCCTGAATATCTAACCTAACTAGGGCCGTATTTCAAACGGCTTTTTCATCCCTATCTCCACTTCCTACCGAGGGATACTGTAATGGCTTTTACAGCCTATGTAGTGCACTAAGTGCTTACTTGTGAGCCGTTTGGAATAAAGCCTTATTCTTGTAACGCTAATTAGCGCTACTATATCATGATTGCTAATTCAGCCGTTAGCTGTTTTTTAAAATATTATTTTATATTCATACGTTTTCGAAACACAGAAAATGTGTCAATAAAAATGTTTGAGTGAGTGTGTGTGATTTTCTGTGAGTGAGTGTTGTGTGGTGTACCTGTGTGTAGTGTGTTTGTTAGCTAGCCTGTGCTAAGTCTGGCTCTCAGAGTAGACTCGCTTATTGTCGTGGTGTGATTGTGTTCATTACACTTCTGTCTCTAGGCGTTAGAGGAGGAGATCTAAAGTCCGAGCAGTCTACAGTTTAAATTTATTAATACCAGGGACGTTCAGCACCCGTGTCCCATCAAACAGCGTTATAGTGATGAGGAATCAGAGGAATGAAGCACCTCGGGGGGCCGCTGTTGTAGGAAACTAATCAGCGCCATGTGATGTGGGTGTGTGATGTGGATGTGGTGTGATGTGTGTGTATGGATGTGAGTGGATGTGATGTGTGTGGATGTGGTGTGGAGATTTGATGTGATGTGGTGTGTGTGGATGTGATGTATGTGGATGTGTGTGTGATGTGGTGTGTGTGGATGTGATGTATGTGGATGTGTGTGTGATGTGGTGTGGAGATTGGATGTGATGTGGATGTGATGTGTGTGTGTGTGTGATGTGGATGTGATGTGTGTGGATGGCCTGACCTTCTGACTGGTTTAGATTTATTTACATTGTTATTATCAGAAATGCATAAATAAAATCTCCTCCGGTGGTGTGGCCCAGGATTCCTCTGGGATTCCCCTGGGATTCCTCCTCCCATGAAGGAGTCGTATTAATCCTGTTTTACTTCCTTTGTGCAGAAACCCATCCTGCTTCAGGGCCACGAGAGGTCCATCACTCAGATTAAATACAACAGAGAGGGAGACCTGCTGTTCTCTGTGGCCAAGGACCAGGTACGGGGACTGACTCCGGACTCGATTTGGAGTTTAGTTCAAATCCAATTCTATTCTGATTCCATTCTAATTCTATTCTAATTACATTCTAGTCTAATTCTATTTCTGTTCTAATTCTATAAAAAAAGTTCAGCCACTGGGTTTGTTTACCACCGAGTCACATGACCTTTTCTTTTAATTATACTTTTTAATTAATTCGGGAATGTAATTGCTGGAATTTGTTGCAGGCGTGAAATTCTATTGTTATTTATATTTACAGAACATAATTAGGGTTTTAACTGAAAACACAGAAAATGTTTTCTTTACTTTTTTCAGTAAAATAAAAGGTCGATTTTTATGATTTAACAAATTACAGTTTTATATTTTTACTGTTTTTTTAAATTGAGAATAAAAACACAAGCGTGATCCAAATTGTGCAATAGAAATAAACATGGCACTCAGACTGTTACTCGGTGTCCTGTTTATTCTGGTGCTTTTTGGGTGACATTTTATTTACTGTTTCTTTCCTCTTTACAGTTTGTCAACGTGTGGTACTCGGTCAACGGGGAGAGGCTCGGCACTTACAACGGCCACACCGGAGCTGTGTGGTGTGTGGATGTCGACTGTATCCTTTACTTTGTCACTTTTTTAACAGACAGAGAAAAAGAAAGAGAACTTTACTGATATAAACACACTTGTGTGGAACACGTGAGGTAGACACACTTACTGCTTTCTGTCAGTTTGCCTTAATAACCTGAAGGGGACACGAAGCACGTGTTGACCGGATCCGCTGATAACAGCTGCAGACTCTGGGACTGTGAGACGGGTTAGTTGCTCTGTGTTACAGTTCTGACACTAACTCAGTGTGTGTACACACACACACATGCGCATACACACAATCCACATTCCTTCCTTATTCCTGCAAATACTTAATCAGCTTCTGATCTCTCCTCGTCTTATTAGTCTTCAGCCGTCCAGTTTTATCAAACCTCATGGTCCTGTGCTGTTGTAGTACATCGTTAGTGCGTTTTGAGACGCTTTTCGGCTCACCACCGCTGTAAAGAGTGGTTATGTACTTTGACTCATGAAGACGAGACGATAGTTGAATTAGTCCCAGTTGCCTCTCAGAGGCTACCGCTATTCTGTTTTTCAGACCATCCAGATTAGTCGCTTATGGTGACGTAAAAGTCGCTGTGTGTAGCACCAAGGCTTGGGGTTTTGGGCGACACAATACTTTGAAACTCATTCATGGCTGTTTCCAGGTTGCAGAGATGCACCGATTTCAAATCGGGTCCATCTCTTAGAAACACCCTGTGTATTTAATCGTAACCGATTGCTTGCTGTAAAATACTTATGAGTAAAGCTGATGCGTTTCTGCTCAGGTAAACAGCTCGCAGTGCTCGACACCAACTCCGCGGTCAGGACGTGCGGCTTCGACTTCAGCGGGAACATCATCATGTTCTCCACAGACAAACAGATGGGCTACCAGTGCTACCTGAACTTCTTTGATCTGCGAGACCCCCAACAGATCGGTAAGCAGACATGAACCCCAGGCTGTCGAAGCAAACCTTATGAGGATCTAACTACCCAAAGGTCCAGATGATCAGCTAATATAACTGAACATCGATAACCTTTACTCTGCAGTGCTCAGCCTTTCTAGACTCCGTGTTTGAGCCACTGATGTATTTTTGGTCTGATGGTGTCGAGAGATCGTCACTGAACGTGTTTTCATTTCTTCGTTTCAGAGGACAACCAGCCGTATCTGTCTGTGCCATGCAGCGAGTCAAAGATCACGAGTGCCGTGTGGGGGCCGCTGGGAGAGTTTGTGATCGCAGGTCACGAAAATGGAGAAATCAACCAGTTTAGCGCCAAGGTTAATTTCCCCATGTATCTGATTATCTGTATTTCTGCACACGCGTGTCTAAAAAATAGGAGTCGAGCAGAATGTCTGAATCCTGAAGTAATCAATTTTGTGTGCGCAGTCTGGGGATATCTTGACTAAAGTGAAGGAGCACACAAAGCAAATCAACGACATCCAGTCGTCTGTAGACCTCACCACGGTCATCACAGCCTCTAAAGACTGCGCTGCTAAGGTTGGTATTTTCACCATTGGAGAAAAGACGAGAGCCTTTAAAGGACTGCAGTAGCTTTATGAATGTCAGGTTTCCGTTGCTCTGAATAGCCTGTATGAGTTGAATCTCGGTTCATTAAAAGAAAGTAAGATGACAGTAATTGCACCTGGGTGCGGAACAACACAACTGGCCTGTAGAGAGTCAAGCCAATCCTAGGAAACGTGAACATTAAATTCAGAGTGCTTTAATGTCACAAAGGTATTGACGAGCCTCACTTACTGAGCATTAACGGGAATGACAACCCCAAAATGAGTAATTTAAGAAAATAAAAACTCCATGATGATAAATTACCTATATAAAATATAATATATATATAGTAGTGTCAGCAGTGATATTCTGTGTGTAAATATTTTGTAGAAATAAAAATCTAGTCTGTGGTTTCATACTTACAGTTCCCGTCAAGTCACTTTTTTTTTATTGTTAGTTAATTATGTTCACTGTGAAAGCACACAAACCCCAGTCTCCATTTTAGTCTGATTCAGTGACAGCAAACCTCCTAATAGAATAAGTGTAAGAGCTAAAACTCTTCAGCTCACCTGCTGCCTCTTGACTCTACACAGCTGTTTGATTCAACCACGCTAGACCACATTAAAACCTTCAAGACCGAGCGACCCGTGAACTCTGCCGCCATCTCGCCCATCATGGACCACGTAAGTCATTTTAAATCTAAATCTAATGTACCTCATAAACCACAAATGATCTTCAGATTGCCTTCAAACACAATCCCTATGCTACAAGCACTTAGTTACAGAGCTGTTCTAGGAGCAAAATCGTGAATATAATGTTTCTGTCAATCAGAATTTTTAGCCTGAATTGTATGAAATCGTGTTTGTGTCCAGGTGGTCATGGGAGGAGGTCAGGAAGCCATGGAGGTCACAACTACTTCTACTAGGATTGGCAAATTTGAAGCCAGGTTGATACACTCACATTTGTTAGCTGCAGTGAAGAAGCAACCATCAGATTTAAAAAAAAATAAAAAAAAAACCTGACTGTATACTTATTTTTTTCTCATTACAGGTTTTTCCATGCAGCCTATGAAGAGGAGTTTGGAAGAGTGAAGGGTCACTTTGGCCCCATCAACTGCGTGGCGTTCCACCCCGATGGCAAAAGGTATTTATTCATAGGTTTTTTGCTTTACTTACTTACTGCACATATGTGGACCTAATTTAGACGTATCCAAGTAACAACTACTTGGGAAATAACAGAACACTTTCAGTTTCCCATTTCAATAGTTTCCTCTGCTGATGTGACCTTATTAATGTGATTAATTCCTTTATTAGTGCAGCTGGGGTCTGTTAAACTGTTCCAGTTTAACTTGCTGTGACAAGAACCCAATTTAAATATGATCATTTTTAAACAACTAGTGTTTGTCTTTTTTTTGTAAATGCAAAGCACGTTTTTAAGACTTTTTTTTCTGCAAACCTCAAACTCAATAAAGATCACAGTATAATGTGCTCGGTCTAAAATGTTACTGTTTCTATAGCAACAACTATTTGTCTCCTGTAGCTAATGGGGGGACAAATTCATGTTAATATTTCTAACTCTGCAAATATTATTTAATTATATAGCAATTAATGTTCTAACTTTTTTTAAATATAGAATTATAGTATTTAATAGTTCAATCATTTGTCTTTTATACCTCACTGTACTTTCTTTTTTTATTATTAACCTAAGTGAAAGTAAATGCAGTAAAAGAGTAAAACGCAGCAGGGTGTAGTTACAGTGGTCCGTTATTCACCATGACACTAAGTGAATGCAGTTAGAAAATTCTAACACAAATATTTTCTTAAAAGATTTTAGTAACATTTCTCTATGAACATAAACCTTTTTCTGTTTCTTTCTTGTTGCGCAGTTACAGCAGCGGCGGCGAAGACGGGTACGTCAGAATTCACTACTTTGACCCCCAGTACTTCGACTTTGAGCTCGAGGCCTAAAATCCCCGGACGACATTCCAAGATCTGATCATCAGCCAGCATTATCATCAGTCAGAGATACAGCCTGTTTTTTTTTTACACTCGGTGTTAAAGACTGCGCATATGATGGCTGGTATGTTCCCCAGTATTTAACTCTTTCTCAATAAACTTTGCGATGTAAGGAACGGGACTGTAGTCATGTTAGTTTTTTCATACAGGACCCGGTTATAGTACATTTGTGATGGGAACCGTGTTAACGCCTTTGTCTAGAAGTTTGCCTTTGTAACAAGTTAATTCACAACTAAATTTACTTAGCCACATTTTAGGACCAACTACAGCTACAGTCAGTAATTGAAATCTTAACAGAATGAGAGATCATGTTTTCTTTATTTACCTTACCAAAAAAAGCATAGAATATGGACATTTCAAAACCACAGAACTGTGGAACTCCTAAAACTGCTATTTCTGGCCACAGGAACCATTAACACAGACACATCATTAAAACAAACAAGTTTCTCTTAAAAATGAGGTAAAGGACACTGGGCCAGGAAGCAGCATCCGAAAAGACGAGACCTAATACAGGAAACGATATCTGCTTGCGCATGTGTGTGTATATAATATATATTCAAGTCCATGATTCCAAATAACTTATAGCTGAAGCTGTTTGGGTGGAACACAGCTAATGACCATCTCTACCACTTCTGGTCCTGTTTGAGGTGCTACTATAAATTTCTACCTAAAAAAGAAATGATGCAAAGATTCTTAACCATAAAAAAAGATGTTTGGGAGGGAGGGTTTATAACAAAAGGATACGTCTTACATTTCAATGCACATGTGTAATGCAAAAAAAAACTTTATATCGCCCATTAAGAATACAAATAGTAAAAGGAGTCTTAGAAAATAATTTACAGTCTTTAGCTTGGAGGCTAACATCACGTGTGGGTGTGGGACAACTCAAGTTCATGCATCCATTTGGACTCAGGTGTTCAGGTTGTTTTCAGCTCTTCTTTTGGCCTTCAGAAACAGAAAAAGGATTATTTCTATCATCACTCAACCCGATTTTAATTAACTCCTCCATTTCCTTCCAAGCTGCATTTTTTTTCTTCATAAGACAGGATAAGTTATGATGACTTTTTCCACACATGTCAAAGGTTGAATTGTAAAAAAAAATAAGTGAAAAAAGCTGAGTGGGGGAACAGCACTGACAGAAAAGGTACTCTGTTACTTCAGTGTGAATGAAAACCTGCATACTTGCTATTAAATGCAAGATAAAAAACAACCCGTAAACACACTGAATATTTGAAGCTGTAACAACTCACCCTTTTGTGTCCATTTTCTCTTCTGGGGTTTTCTCCTCCTCCTTCACATCTGCAGGAATGTGAAACATGAATCAGTTCATAAATAATGTATTCATCATTATAATAATATGTTCCTACATCTTTAGTAACTTTTGTATCCTGGTCACAGTCCTGGTGGATCTTTCCCAGAAAACAGTAGAAACAGACACTGGGAATACATTCTCCTACACTCATTCACACCAAGGGGCAATTCAGAGACACCAATACATGTTTGAGTTTGGTTAGTGGCATGAAACCCATGGACGAAGCTTCAAGCACATACATTAAGTTCCTATGCAGTTTAATAATAAGATTATGTCTAACAAATGTACTTTGCGAATCCAATTGGTCAGTCAATTATTCCTCAACTACGTTTCTAACTTTGTGGTTTATGAAAGGCCCACACATGGGTGTGATGGACAGAAACTTTTAGCCATATAGTGTAGTTGTACACTTAATCCATTTCCAGAATGCAGAGTAAGTGTTGCCAGTCGTACCCGTGTGCTCACCTTTCTTCTCTTCTCCGTCTTTCTCCTCTTCAGTCTTCACTCTCTTGGCCTTTTTGTAGTTGGCTGCGTTTCTGCGACCACCTTGTCCTTCATCCTCAGAATCGGAGAACTCTTCATCACAGGCTATCCGCTTATCATGGGCACGGACTGGCAGAGAAAACACATTTGAATAGTTTTAAATAATAATTTGTCCATAGCTCCTAAAACTATATAACCGAGTGGTGAACAAGAACACACAATGGGCACAATGAGATACAATTTGTGTTCATTTTCTCCTTTAAAGTAGCGGCTTTGATTACTGGGCTTTTAGGTTTGTTGGTTAACAAAATATAATGGAGTTAATAATGGAGCTTGTAATCATTCAGTCTTATTTAACTGGTATTGGGGCCATTCACAATAAAAAAAAAAATTAAATAAAAAACACCACCTTTGGTAAGCATATGATTAGAGGTAGAGGTTTGAAAAATCACTCCATTATGTTTATCTGAAAATAGTGATTTTCACTTAAATGACACCATCTTTAAGTGAACACTGGCAAATCTACATACAAAGTGAATTTTCACGTTTACAGCTGATTTATCCCTTTCACAGTTGGATTTATTTTTACAGTATAACACCGTGTAACCAAGCATGTTCGCTTTAGAGGTGATCCACTGTAAACTCACTGGGGATGCGTTTGTCTGGGTCGTCCTCCTCGTCCCCGCTGTCCTCCTGCACGGCGTCCTCTGGAATAGGTTGCATCTGCACTCCGGGCGCGTGGGGCAGCATGCGCAGATTCTCAAACAGACGCTGCCTAAACACAGACAGCAGATCGGATGTGAATATCAGAGACCAGAAACCAAGCTGAAAAGCAGCGTCAGAAATCAACACACTCACTTGATCTTTTCTAGGTAGTCGTTTGTGTTCTGGTTGGTCATGTTGGAGGGACTGATGTGGAGCTTGAAGTCAGGTCCAAAATACTCAAAGTAATCATTGTATGGAAGCTCTGAAATCAGGAGAGGAAAATCATGACACTAGAACAGAATAAAGGAAGTGTGCTAAAAAAAATTATGTCAACCCATTAACTACTGATACTAAAAAAAAAGTAGATGGAGATTTAATGGAGATCATTACAATCAAGATCCACATTCAAAAGGCTTAAAAATCACCACCAGTGTTCTTGGAAACACGAGGCATATTATAAAGATCTACCATTAATTCAAATCCCACTGGGATACAAGAACACCCAGTCCTTTTACATTTATGTTTTTGCTTTTTGTATTTGTATCACTAATCAATTACATAAAATGAATATCTGAAGTTTATATTATATTATTGTTGGTGAAATCCAGTGAAGTCTCAAATCCAGTGCAAAGAACTAGAACATTAAACTTGCCATTAGGAATGGTGCTGTCCAGGGCGACGGCCGTCTCATAGGTCCAGCAGCGAGCCACGTTCCTGATGGTGTAGCCGCCTCCTCCCAGCATGAGCAAGGGCAGGTTAAAACTCTTCATGTACTCGACACACTTAGCGTGACCTGAACAGCACACAGACTCTCCGTTAACACACGAAATGAAAATACGAAATGATACACAGTATCTGTATGTATACGCTCCGACAGGGACCTTTGATGGTGAGGTTGAAGCAGCCCAGCCTGTCCCCAGACAGAGAATCAGCACCACACTGAAGCACTACAGCACTCGGCTGGTACATCTCCATTACTTTGGCCATGATCTGAAAGCACCATGGGTATCAAATCGGTTAAGCAGAGACAAAAAAAAAAATCCAAACACTATTACACACTTTAACGGACTTACAGGTTTGAATATGGCTTCATAAGATTCGTCATCTATCCCATCCCTGAGTGGGTAGTTCACAGCGTAGTATTTGCCCTTTCCAGCACCGATGTCCTGCAGGAAACAGCCCAAAGAAGTGAATATAAGATGCATCAAAGAAGGTTTGTATAGGATACAATACAGCTGAGAAGGAAATACATACTACTGGATATAAACACACTATTCATACACATCATTTGTGTCTGTCTTAAAGCTCTACGACATGACATTTAAAACCAACTACGCAAATCACCCCAACATTATACCACAGCAGTTTGGATTATTTTTTGCTTCTGGCTATTTATTTAAATATAATAATAATTTTAAAAAAAATGAAACTGGAAAACTATCGTCTCAAAGACTTAACTGTTAAAGCTAAATAAATATCGGCTTTGTTCTTTTTGAATTAGCTGCTACCGAATTAAAATGAGCCCATTAGTGTAAACCTTTTGCCTTGCAGCCAGCACTACTGTAAATACATTAACCGTCTGCTTCAACTGTTTAGCATTAATGTGGTACAATGCCAAGAGTATCGTTATAATAAGTCCTTATTCAGAATAAAAGTAATCCAAATATCAATAAAAAATGAAACTTACTCTGAGGTCACCTGTGCCAGGAAAGTACTCTCCATACTTATGGAAAGACACGGTCATGACACGGTCTGTGGTGTAGAAGGCCTCCTCTACTCCATCACCATGGTGAATGTCGATATCAATGTACAGAACTCTTTGATGGTACCTGATAAAATAATCATAGGAGCAGCATTTAAAAAAGAATGAAACCATTTTGACAGAGTATTCAGGGAAAAGATTGTTAACCACAAGAAAAATAATTTAAGTTTCAGTGAACTATTCTTAACATACAGCAGACACCAATGATATTGTGATAAATTATGATAATCACAATACACTTTTCTGAGATATCCTGTACATCTCTATACATTTTTTATTTACTCTCATGCTGAATCATTACAATTCCTTCTTTTTAAAATCAAACTATCAATACATTTGCAGCTTTTTCCCCCATACAACACTAAGGTTTTGCTAAAGGCTCTTAATTCCTTTATACATTGGAATCATGTCATATTCCCACCCCTTAATTAACATCAAACTTGTGTTCCTGTGAATTCCTATTAATTCTTTCTGCTTCACCACAGTACAGATAAATCAACAGTGTGGTTAAGCTGTAGATTTTCTGCTCCTTATCTTGACTGGCACCACAAAATATACACAGTCTAATTGATAATGATTTGAGGTTTGAAGTGTAAACCCTCATCCTGAACAGAGGACGCACTTGAGCAGCTCCAGGATGGCCAGCACGATGTCGTTGACGTAGCAGAACCCTGACGCCTCCGACTTCTTGGCATGATGAAGTCCGCCCGCCCAGTTAATGGCGATGTCTGTCTGCTGCTTGTTTAGTTTCACGGCACCCGCTGGACACAGAAACGACCCTCTTTAATAATCTGTACTGGGTTTGTCATCTATGTGAATCATAAAGCTGCAGGATAAAAGCACTTACCGACAGATCCGCCTGTTGAAAGCTGACAGAATTCGAACAGGCCGTCGAACACGGGGCAATCTTCACCCACATTAACTGAGGAAGGAATATAAACAAGCACATTACTACACACACACACTGCAAAAGAAAGTGAGGCACATCATCTCCCGAGATATTTCTGCCCCATTTTCAATAAATATTCTATTAAATAGCTGATTTTTCTACGCAGTAATAACTTTCACTCTGGTAATTTAATACAAGACTGATGATTAGTCTCGAGAATCATCATCTAAAAGCCATGATGTTCATTCAGAGCTTACACACCAACACCTCATTAACCTACGCTCCAATTTCACACTTAGCAGTAGCCATAAATAAGAGAAAACTGTAAAGATGGGTTAATCAAATTCTGATTGGTTTGTGTTCGCAGAAATCGGCGAGGCAGAGCAGCCATTCTGCGGTGGGAACATTCATTCATCACACCTCGGCAACAATATGATTACTGGGTTTATTACCGTGTTAATAAGCGCACTCGCATAAGAAACGTGTTTAAGAGGATTCCACCAGGGGTGTTAACTAAATTTTAGTCAACATTTCCACTAGCGGTTTCATCTTTGATATCTGTACAATCAGACTCGGGTATGTAAATCAGCAGTTAAGCGAATATCAATATCATTTCTAAGAGCGATCATAAACAGAATATTAGAACTCATATTGGTTTTGTTTCATGATGAGATTTATATAAATTAATTTATAATGGGGGAAGCCTCTATTCAATATTCAAGACTGACTTAATTTGAGGCCATTGTGCAACAATTCTCAGAGACGCTCTCGAACAAACCACATTTAAATAAAGAGTAAGAGTAAATGTGTGTTTTTAACTACCTGAGACGGACACTAGCACACAAGTTCAGCAAGAAAATGGACAGAGGATTCATAATGTCCATTTGCCTTAAAACATCTGGAAACCTCTTTATAAAGGAGTTTACGGACAGAACAGTGTACGAGTACGTGTGGATACGAACAGGCAGGAACTGTACTCACATCTCTGCATCTGCTTGCTGTACTCGGACATGTTATCTGGGCGGATGGAGCGGAGGAACTTGATGTAGTCGTCGCTGTGATATTTGGTCATCTCTTCAGCGTTGGCCTTGTGTGGCCTCTGTTGAGAAAAAAATAACACACAAATACACCAACATTTAGGTTTTATAGGTACAGAATCCCAGTGTCTCATTTGCACAGAAAAAGAGGAGAGGTTCATTCTCTTACATAGATCTCCATCTTCCTATAGAGGCCATAGTTGAGGAGGAGGTTGTGGGTCATGCGGATGCGGTGAGGCTTCATAGGATGACCCTGGCCATAGTAGTAATTCCCAACATCACCTGGAAGCGTGTGGATTAGACAGAAAAAAGGATCAGTTTAACATTACAGGAAAATGATCAATAATTCTTTCTTTTTTTTATTACATTGCTTTAAGATGTGGAAGGAAATGTGCATTGCAATGCATCCAGAGCTGCCTTACAGACGACAATCTGCACATCCCGGGTTATTACCGCTTAATTACACAAGCTAGCTGCCTAATAAAGTGCATCCTCCACTCCTGAAAGCTCTGAAGCATCGAGCCGGAAAATGAATCAAATCCTAAAAGAAGATCTGGATATTCAATTCCAAGCATTCCTGTATAAACACAGGAGCGCGGCTTGCAAGAAAACTTAAAAAAGCACATCAGCTAAACTTGCTAACTTCGATTAGCTATTCTCTCGCGCAAGCGTGCTAGCATGCTAGTCACGAAACTAGCGGCTAGCCTGTCAGTAAAAATGATTTTCCGAATTATTAAAGCAACCAAGCGTTACTATTTATATCCGTACAGAAAAGAAAAACACTTTAACACCACGGTTGTATTCCCGGACGTTAAAGCGTGGCTAGTTTTACCACCGCTTTTGCTTTGCTAGCTAGCTAACATTAAGTACATCATGCTAACCGGCTAAGCCGGGCTAACAATCGGACAAGTGCTGCAGCAGAAGGAAACAATTTGCGCAAAGTCTACCCGAAGCGGTGGGAAAGGCTTCTTTTCGTTGCTGTAGAAGTGAAAATATGATTTCGCGATTCGGTGCGCGGTTTCTTACCGTCATAATAATAGCAAACTTTCTTCTTTGTTCCTTGAGAAGTCAGCGCCATTTTAGCTCCACTTACAGTCTGAGGCTGAAGCCTGCCGGGCTTTCTGCGTATCTCACTTCAACTACAATTTGGCTCCGCACGTCTGCACCAATCAGCTTTCAGCTTTCCGTTCTTAGAGGCGGGACCTTCATATGTCTAAACCAATCAACTCCTTACAATTTCCTTGCTCCCTCAATTACTTCCCACATTGTCCAAAACTCTATGATGTTATGGGAATGTTCTGTAGTTTAACCAGAGGAAAGTTATTATCTCTGCTCAAAACGTGCTTCATTTTATTTTAATGTTTTTTTGGATTCTCATAATTGTGATTCATAAAAAAAATTGAGGAACGTAATCAATGACAAAGCTGCTTATTTTTTCCTTTTACACCAGAAAACTTATCATTTATGTTATAACAGCAATAAACTGTTGCTCCATCACCAGCTTCTCATATTTTTTACTTCATGATGTTAATGAGCCTTTAAAAACAAAGTGTGTTACACAAGCTTCACCATGTTGCCAAGAATTGCTTTTACTGCGGTATAAAATGTACTGACCGTTACTGAAGACTCCTTCTATACATTTCATACATTCATTTCATTATCTTAACCGCTTATTCCTATTTCAGGGCCACGGGGGAGCCGGTGCCTAGCCGGCAGCTTAAGGCACAAGGCAGGAACAACCATAGACAGGGCGCCAAT
>JAOVVG010000011.1:14682363-14696399 GCA_028566375.1 Leptodoras nelsoni
ACAGTCCAAAGACATGCACGTTAGGTTGATTGGCGTCTCTAAAGTGGCCCGAGTGTGTGTGTGTGTGTGCCCTACGATGGATTGGCGCCCTGTCTAGGGTTGTTCCTGCCTTGCGCTCTATGCTGCCGGCTCTGCACCGGCTCCACCATGACCCTGAAAAGGAATAAGCGGTCAAGAAAATGAATGAATGACTAAAACAGGAGTCATTTTTTAAAAGTAGATATCCAGTATACATATAAAATGTCAGGAATATATCAAGACAGGGAAAATAATCAGCATTGTGATATGGGTGATGTGACTGGAGCCGTCACAACACGATGCTGTTAATTTTATTAACAGTCCATCTCTAGCCATTCTTTGCTCTCAAGTTGAAATAAATAAGAGGAAAAAAAATGCAATTGTCCCCCATATCAACAATTGCACATGCTATTTTTTATGCATTTATATGGAATTTCATCATACACGTCCCTGTGTAAATGTTTACTATAGAAATGCAGATTTTAGACTCTAAAAGAAGCAAATAATAATAATAATGATTAATAATAATAAAATACTAGGGGTGGCTCGGTGGGTAGCACCGTCGCCTCACAGCAAGAAGGTCATGGGTTCGATCCCCGGGTGGGGCGGTCTGGGTCCTTTCTGTGTGGGGTCTGCATGTCCTCCCGGTGTCTGTGTGGGTTTACTCCGGGTACTCCGGTTTCCTCCAACAGTCCAAAGATATGCACGTTAGGTTGATTGGTGTCTCTAAAGTGGCCCTAGTGTGTGTGTGTGCCCGTGTGTGTGAGTGCCCTACGATGGATTGGCGCCCTGTCTAGGGTTGTTCCTGCCTTGCACACTATGCTAGGCATCGGCTCTCCCGTGACCATGAAAAGGAATAAGTGGCCAAGAAAATGAATGAATGAATGAATAAAATAATAATAATAATAATAATAATAATAATAATAATAATAATCATAATCATAATCATAATTAGAATAATTATTAAAATAATAATAATAATAATAATAATAATAATAATAATAATAATAACTTTCTGAGCTGCTGTTATAAAAACTCAATCTACACCGACTGACCAATCAGATTCAAGAGTTCAACAGCACTGAGGTATAATGCAATATACTAATGAAACATACATTTTAATATTATTGAATATCGCTTACTTTCAAGACATTGTATTGTTTATCACTATGCTCTAAGAACTGAACTAAGGTTACATCTGCATGTATGCTTTGACAAAAAGCCTGCAACACTAAAGCTGTGTTTTAGTGTGGATCGAATCGACTGTGTGGTTTTGCTTGAGCTCAGACGCTTAATTTTCAAATGACTACCATAAAATCTACAACCTTGGAGCAAAAGCTCTATGTTTACGGAACTGGATGAACCATACAGTATATTATTGTTCTCTCTGCAGGATTAGTGGCTTTGTTGGTGGACTCATTTGGAACAGTCTAGGAGTGAAGTGTTTGCATAATCCATAGTCCAACTAATACCTCAAAACCACAAGTAATGTGTCTGGGATCATTCTGGATGTATGTATATAAATAAATAGTTCTATAGACCATTTTAATGTCCATGTCGTGTCCTAATGCATGTCCAGTGGCAAAATATTTATTTCTTTGCTTATTTATTTTGGCTGTTCCCATCTTCAGGGTTGCTACAGTGGATCAGGTCTGTATTATGATCTGGCTCAGGTTTTAAGTCAGATGCCCTTCCTGAGGCAGCCATCCTATTAAGTGGACTATGAGTGCAGATTTTGCACTATTGAGCAGACGGATGAGGGACCAACAGTGGCAACCTGGTGGTGTTGGGGTTCAAACCCCTGGTCGTCAGATTAGCACCCAGCAATCAGCCATCAAGATTCAAGTTTTACTGTCATATGCACGCACAGTGTAGACAGGCGTTATGTTGTATAATGAAATTCTCACTTAGTAGTCCTCCGACACAAAATATTCACAGTTAAAATCTGTACAGGATTGTGCATGCTGAATGAGGAAGGGAGTGGCTTGTGCTAATTAACAGATGGCATCTGTCATAAAGTGTACTGAATGTAGTGTTCAGTGTGTGTAGTTTAGGGGTACAATACATAAGCAGTGTGTGTTTGTGTGTTAGCCAGTTTGTGTGTCAGGCTGTTGGAATGATAAGTAAGGGAGTGTGTGTGTAAGTCATGCACAAGCCTGATGGCCTGTGGATAGAAACCGTTTGTCAGCCTTGTTGTCCTGGACTTCACACTCCTGTAGTTCTGCCTGACGTAGAAGTGTGAAGAGGGTGTGTTGAGTGTGTATACTGTCCCTGATTATGTTGATTGCTTTTCTGATGACCCTGGTGTGATGATAAATGTCCTGTAGTGAGGGGAAGGCTGCTCCTGAAATGGACTGTGCAGTTTTGAGCACACCCTGGAGAACCGTCCTGTCCTGAACTGTACAGTTTCCATACCAGACTATGATGGAGCTGGTAAGGACACGCTCGATCATATCATTCCGGCTGGCATGCTAAATTTCCTCAGAGATGATTTGGTGTGTGTTGTAAGACAAGGTGAGATAATGTGGATGCCAAGGAATTTGAAGCTTTTCACCCAATGAGGTGCATGCAGGTGCTCCTCCTTCCTACTTGGGTCCACAGTCATTTCCTTTGTCTTGTCTGGATTTAAGATTGTTGTCATGACACCAGGTCTCCAGATCTGCAACCTCTCTCCTGGATGTTGTCTCGTCCCCCACCAGTGATCAGTCCCATGCCTGTAGTACCATCAGCAAAACTGATGATGCAGGTGTTCTTCTCAGAGGCCACACAGTCATATGTGAAGAGTGTGCAAACCTAATAGTCCTAACCCATTCAGCCACCACTGCCCTTGGCAACATTTTTAAGTAGAAAGCTTTCCAAACAAAGTGATGACCTTGTACAAGTGCCAAATAATACAAATAGAAAAAAAGGACTGATCAGCATTACCGGAGCATTACCTTTCCTTCTGACTTCAAAGACTTTTCCAGAGTGAGTTAATCTGATCCTGATGTGTTTACACCAGAGAGATGGTGATGGCATTTATATTGTGTATGGTGGAAGTTATCAAGGAAGTTATGAAGGAAATCAAATACTGTATAAAACATGCTCAGCCTGCTTCAAAGGAAATGACTAACCAAAGTGGAAATAGACTGAGCTTTTAATGAACAAAGTGAAAAATTATAAGAATTAATACACAAGGAATATGCAAGTAATTCAGTGTATTTTTATTCAAAAACAACTTGTAGGTGTTGTATCACAGCACTGACAAACATGGCAGCAGCTTTAAGTTTTAACTGGCACAGCCATGTGTTATCCGGAAGAATGCCAGACCTTTAGCTACAGTCATTGTTAGTCATTCAAAATAGCACTTTTAGAATATTGTGTGAAATTATCCTGTTTGCTGCAAGCCTGAAAGCAAGGATTGTGATTATGAAGCTTGTTCATGTGCAAGCTTCATGGGGAAAAAAAGAAGATGAAAAACAAGATTGTCTGTAGGCATTGCTACTGATTTATCACCAAGCAGAGAAGTGCACCTTGGGGAGACATAAGTGATCAGCCATTGGCTCCTGAACTTCTGTCCTTACATCTGTCCTCTGCTCACAGGGGAACACAAACTGCTGAGCTGAACAAATGGACGCCCCTGGCAAGCTAAAGGAGGTTTGAGTGACCTTCTGAGTGAAGTGCGAGCTGGAAAACTTCTGTTTTGGATGAGGGAATGGGAAGACTGCTCTTGAGAGTTTGAAAAAACTTGATTTTAAAGAGACTTAGATGTGCATGTGCAGGCAATGCAATGCATAAAATCATGAAGATGAAGACGAGGATGAGGGAAATGGTGATCTCGGCGACTTTGACCGTGGCATGGTTGTCTCTATATCCATGTATCTACAATTAACATTGAATGGAGAGACATAAAGTCTGAGGTCAGAGAAGAACGGCCAGACTGGTTCAAGGAAGGCCATGGTAACTCAAATAACCACTTTGTACATCCATGGTGAGCAGAAAAACATCTCAAAAAATGGACACTTACTATACGTACCAGTCAGTGAATAATTTTTTGTTTTGTTAGGCAGCCCTCACAACCCATACCCAACTACAACCATGCCTCATGATTGGCTGATTGTTCTATAATTGCATAAAATTGTTTGAATTGGGATTTCATGCTAGCAGATTACCCAATATTGGCTGGGCTGGCACAGTCCAAACTCTGGAACTCCTATGGAGGGATGGAATATTACTCTTCCAAAATATTCCCTCAGTTGGTGTTTTGATCATGGTGGTGGAGAGCGCTGTCTAACACATGGCTACAAAATCTCTCATAGGTGTTCAGCTGGGTTGAGATCGGATGTGTGCAGGCTATAGCATATGATTTATTATCTTTATTTTCAACAAACCGGTCGTGATGTTTCATTATAGGATAAAATACATGAGTCAGAAGAACGTTGTCTGTACAGCATATATACAAACGGTAGGTAATATTAGACGGGTTGAGAAGCTGGCGTGACCCCGGTGTGATGCCAGGATGACGTGCAGGCACACTGAAGGTATTAAATAGTATTTAGAGAGAGCAAACAGCGAGGGTTGCTACGGTAACGCAGACCGAGCAGGAGAAGTCCATTTCGGATAACGCTGTGAGAAAAAGCACCGTATGATTCAATCTGGTGTATGTGAAATATTTGAATTCCTCATAAGTGCAGGATATATGTGAGCCAAGTGATAAAGCAATTCATCAATTTTACAGCTTCAGGTGTTCGACTTATTTAGGGAAATGAGTCAGCCAGGGTCATGGAAAGTGTACGCAACTTTCAGTTTCTGCCTACAAGAGAAAAACTGTCTACGTCTTAAATACAGCTCGATCAATCCGGCTCATCTAGAGAATTAGAGACCGATTTCCAAGCTACTCTTTTTATACACAATTCTAGAAATAATCATTACAACTCTTGGAGCTGGTCGAAAGCTATGACTTCTTTGAGAATTTTCAGTCAAGCTATTGCCATAAGCATAGTACTAAACCTCATTATTAAAAGCGACCAGCGGCTTTCTTGTGCATGCAGATTAAGGATAACCCTCCATTCTAATGCTTCTTGATTTCACTGCTGCCTCTGATACCATCGATCATTCCATTTTACCTGACGGGTTACAAATCTGGGTTGGCATTTCTGATACAACTGGTTTTACTCTTACTTGACAAACAGATATTTTAAAGAGTGCATCAACAATCGCGCTTCCTCATCCGCTCCACTGCTGTGTGGGGTCCCTCAGGGGTCGGTCCTCGGAGCGGTCCTCTCCTCACCGCGTATGCTTGCTCTGGGTAATTTGCTCATTCGCCTTCAAGACGTGTCATATCACCGTTATGCAAATGAGTCACAGATCTATTCCTCTGCTAAACCAAATAACCTGAATCAATTGTCCTACCTCCAGGACCGTCTAGCCGCTACCAAAGCCTTGATGTTTTGTAATTTCCTTAAGCTTAAATCTAATTCTTTTAAATGGACATAACTGTGCCAGTGTTGTTGATCAGGGTACTAGACCATGTCCCTCGAGGCATTGCTGACCTTGCCCCCTGTGTAATCTTGGCCTTTAAGTATCCCTACTCCCACTAAAAATAAATCTTTTTCAAAATTTATAAATATTTTTATTCTGTCTGTCCTTCATTGTGCTGTGACAGACCTACATATAAATATAATTTTATATGTTTTTTTTTAAGAAAAACATTTTTATATTGATTTTATATAATCGGTTTGACGTTATATTTATAATTATATTTATAAACCCTATATATAAACAAGCAAACAAATAGCTAAACTTACTTTTATTTGCATTCATATTTAATTGTAGTATTTATTTACGTAATATTTATTTTTTTGCCTCCAATTTCCTGCTTTGCCCAATTCATAACTGCTATTTTAATACCATATCTTTTGTTTTGTTTATTTCATGGTTATTTGTCTTTGTCTATTAATTTTTCATTTTTATTCATTTTTATTAATTTTTTTTTTCTTTTTTTTGTCTTTTTTTTGTCTATTTTTTTTATTTTTTTATTAATTTGTTTATTTATTTAGATAATAATAATAATCTGTCTGGTACTTCTTGTGCAGTCAATAGAATTACAAAAATAATCTATTAATTTCTTGGCCCAGGACTAACCTGACAGGATTTTATGCAACTGCTGAGCTTGCAAAATGTTTGTTGACACTGCTTTAGGGCAAGCAGCTGCCTGGGTTCTTAATGCACAGAGCAAATAGATGTTATAAAAGGCGTCTGAAAACTCGCTAAAGGTAATTTGGCAAATATGTTTACAGGATGTCTTGAGGAGATGTTTGAAAAGCTAGCACACTGAAACGGTTTTGTGAGTATGGCTTTGTTTTAACAGCGATATCATGAGCAACGGGTTGCGCACAAGAACACGACCCATAATGTGATGATCCAAATGTGATTTTTTTTGGGATGCGTGGTGGGATAAGGATAGAATGTTGCAGATGAGACAAATGCTGTATCTCGGTGATTTTATTGAGGGACAGACTGAAATGCTGCTCACCAAACTGGTACTGGTCCAGGTACTGGCCAAAGCTTAGCTTGTAAACACATATTGCTGCTAAGAAACGTTTTAATATAAAGACAGAGAAGTAATGTTGAGTGCACTGAAGATGAACTGGTGCAACAATCAGAGCTGAAATTCTTATGGACTCCAAATATGTGTTTGTGTGTGTGTGTGTCAGAATTGGCGCTAGCAAGACAGATGATGATGCCTTTTTGCTGGTTTCTATCTTATGCTCTTGGAAATACTTCAGCAAATGTTGTAAATGAAAAGAATGATGAATGCTGAGTAATATAAACGGATTTTATGAGCATCACTCTCCATCTTCAGGGAAAATGTCTCACTAGGAACACAAACATGCGCGGAGTGGCGGTCTAATAGGGTGCGTACAATAATAGGACGATGATACGACTCTAAGTGACCTAAGCCATTTACACGGATCCTCACAGCTTCAGGATCCCCTGGAGCTAAAGGTCCTGTCTGTATCGAGTGCCCCCTGTCCTCCTCAGGTTTCCTCTGGGTTCTCCAGTTTCCTCTTCCCTTCCAAAAATCATATAGATGTCCTGAATAATCTAAATTGCCCCTAGGTGTGAAGGTCTACCCTGTGATGGACTGCTTTCCATCCTGGCTCTGTTTCAGCCTCATATTGATTGATCCTGCTAAAAGCCCCGAATCCAGCATGACCCTGCTCAGGACAAAGCGCTTACTCAAGATGAATGAATGTATTGTAATTGTGTAGCCTTGCATATAATGCTCTCGTGTTGTGCTATCTGGTATACTGGTACTACGTGTAATCTCATGCACCGTACACGGTTCACCAAAGCATAACCATTATAAATGTACTAATAGTACAACAGTGTACAACAGTGGTTCTTGAAGCTACTACTGTTTCATTCTAAGTAAGTGAATATAGTATATCCGTGAAGCCCTGTATTGTAAAACCAATATTCCTGGATGTCCTCAGGACAGTTTTATTAACATAATAGTAAATATTAGAATCGGTATTTAATTGTGTACATGTGTCCACTAGTAAATTGGCTATATCTTGCATCCTTACATCCGCAGAACACATCAGGTCCATGTGACTGACTCGTCTTCTATTTATTTATTTATTTATTTCCTTTTTTTGATTATTGGTCTTTGGATTTGATTCAGATATCTTTTGATAACAGCAGGTTTCACAGGACCCCACTTTGAGGATTTAAGGTATACAGTAGTTTATAGTTCAGCACCTTTTTCCATGAATACATTTGTGAACTTACATTTGTCTGTGTGTTTAAAGGCTGATGCCAATATCTGATCAACGCTTTGTTTCAGAAACACCTTGGCACACACACCGGCTTTGAGATGCCATTGTAAAGGAGGCACAGAAAGAACTGATTATATTTGTGAAATGATTTTAAGGCTGTTTTGTGCGCCTGGTGGATTAAAGAAAACACTCTCCTCTAACTGCATTACGTAATGCATATTCACATAGCCTATATGTTCTCTCTCTCTCTCCTCTCCCTCTCTCTCTCTCAGACTGAATCATGCCGCTCTAGGCTCTTTGTAAGAGCCTTCATTGGCTCTACTGCGACATCTAGTGGAGAAAGTTGCCTTTTTGAATAGAGTCCAAAAAATATAGAGTTGAGTCCTTCTTCTTGATTTTGTGGCTCATGACTGTTTTCAGACTGTAGTATTCTGGTGAGATGATGTATAAAGTGATGTTACTCCCTCTGGTTCTCATACATACTCCTCAGTATTGTATCCTAAATAGGAAGCTATGTCTAACATTTGACACGTGGGCCAAAATGATGGTTTACATGTTATTAGTATATATAACTTTTTTTGTAATATATACTAATAAGTGTCCATAAACATTACTCTGATAATAATAATAATAATAATAATAATAATAATTAAAAATCGCCTACAAATAACCATAAATAAATAAATAAATAAATAAATGTAGATTGTTTGATATTTTCATTTAAAAGTTTAATTAGGCTATACTACTCAATAGTTAACACAAATACTAAACAAAATCATAAACCAAACAAATAGTCTAATATTCATGAGTAAAGAGAAGGAGCTGAGTTGACCTAACAAACTGGTCATGCTCGTCTACCACAAGTCACTTGTCGTTAAATTCCTGTCTTCTGATCCCGTCGTTGAAAAAAAAAAAAGAAAGAAAAAAGCATGTACCTTTAAAACCAATTTTGCAGTGTAGACAGGAATGAGGTCAGACATAAAGCTCCTCATTGCACGCGCCGATTATTATTAGATACTATATTCAGCCAATGGGCGTGAAGGGGCGTGGTTTCGGGCACAGACAGGCTAGCGACAGCAGCGGATTGGCTGTTTTCCTCTCGTCTTTCCACCGGGAGGAGGATAAAACCGAGCGGAGGCGCCGAGCTGAAAATCTTAAAGTTGTGATCGGTGAAAGAAAGATCCGGACTATGAAAGAGCGCAGTGGCTCAAACCTGCCGCATGGTGCTGAGACGAAGCATGCTGAAGAGTTTTCTCTCTTTCCAATAAAGTTATTGTTTTTGCTTCTTAACCTGCTTTGCATTCAGAGCGGCTCTGGTCTGGTTTTCAGTCGCACTGGCAGCTGAGTTCTATCATTTTTTACAAAAACAATTTTTGAAGACATTTACGAAACTTCCCCATAATCTCCAAGGCGTTCAGCAACAGCAGGAAAACCAACGCGCCTGTCGGCTAACTTTTTCTTTTTTGTCTCCACGCGCCTTTACGCACGCGCTCCACCGAGTGTGGAAGAACGGACAGACATTCGAACTGTATAAAGAGATTTTATTTCACCAGGAGGATTTTAAGAGTTTTATTGAATGGTTATGGTGGCGAACAACTCAGACTTGCCGCCCATCGACTGTGCCGACTCCGGTGAGATGGAGGCGGACGCGGATGCCTCGCGGACCCCGGGCTCTCCGCACGCGACAGGGGACGTGGCGTGGTGCAAGACGCCCACCGGTCACATCAAGCGGCCTATGAACGCGTTCATGGTGTGGTCGCAGATCGAGCGGCGCAAGATCATGGAGCAGTCTCCCGACATGCACAACGCAGAGATCTCCAAGCGGCTGGGAAAGCGCTGGAAGCTCCTGAGAGACTGCGACAAGATCCCGTTCATTCGCGAGGCCGAGCGCCTCAGACTCAAACACATGGCAGACTACCCGGACTACAAGTACCGGCCGAGGAAGAAAGTCAAGACGTCTGCTGGTGCATGCAAAGCTGGCGGGGAAAAGGGGGACAAGGGGGTCAACGGTGGCGGGAAGTCATCATCCAAAAAAAGCCACGGCTCTAATAAATCTCCTGGCAGGACGCACAAGAAGTCTGGCTCTCTCGAAGCCGTCAGTGACGCGCTCTACAAACCGAGAGCAGCGTCTTCTGCAAAGCAGATACCGGACAAAGCGATGAAGCGCGCGCACTCGGGCTCAGAAAGCCTCGCCCCCTCCGCTGCCGTACCCGCGAGCCCGACACTGAGCAGCTCGGCGGAGTGCGGAGAGCCACCGAGCCTCTACGATGACGCGAGCGCGCGCTTCAAACACGCCCGCGCGTCCTCCCCGACCCCGTCTGCCTCTCACTCCTCTTCCTCCTCATCCTCGCACTCCTCGGATGAAGAGTTTGAAGACGACCCGCTGGACTTCGACCCCAGTCCCGGTGGCTTCAGCGGCGGATTCGGTAGCGACACGTGCCTAGACCGGGACTTGGACTTCGGCTTCGAGTCGGGTTCCGGCTCGCACTTCGAGTTCCCGGACTACTGCACGCCTGAAGTGAGCGAGATGATTTCGGGGGACTGGCTCGAGTCCACCATCTCCAACCTGGTGTTCACGTATTGAGCCCAGAGTTTCACACGAAACGATCCCAAGCGTCCTGCGACGGGCACGACGACGCGATTCCCACCTGTTTCATATTAAAACGCTGTGGGCTCTCACACGCAGATGAAAAACATGATAGGAGAAAGGTAAAGAATAGAAAAGAGAAACATGCTCCTTTAAAGGGGATGAAATGTGCTACAAGTTGTTTGTGCGAGCAGGAAAGAGCTCAGAAGTTCAGAAGGCGAGGCGAGGCTGAGAGCGGGGACGCGCACCGCTGAGGGACTGGAGGTGAGCGGTGAGTTTAGTGTGACTGAGTCGGGCTCCTAATGAACTGCACCGCATGATGAGGACGGTTTTGCCTGTGAAGTGCGAGTCGTATCGGTTTTGAAGAAGAAGAAAAAGAAGAAGAAGAAGATAACTATCACCAGCTTTTTTCCCGTTAACGAGATGTCAGGTGTTTAAGCGCAACTCAGACGGTTCAGCTTTTCCTTACACTACAGATCAGGACCAAAATTCGTCCGAGAAGCGTGTTATTTCTCTCTCTCTCTCTCTCTATCGTTTTTTTATTTGAACCTTTCGACCCCTCCTTTATAACCCATTTGTGCTCAGAACAATTTTATACTACCAATGTATTTATAATGCTCCAAATGTTTTTTGCATTTTTCCTTTTGTGTTTGTTTTCAGACAAAATGCTATGATAGCCTATTGTTGCTAGCCAGCAGTTAGCATTTTTAAAATGACATCATGCTAATTTGTGGCCATTGATTGCCATTGACCATTAGCCACATTAGCATGTGTGGTAGGGTAAAGCTCCTCTTTTTTCTCTACAGTACACCAGTCTGTCTTGTTGTGTAGCCTCCAGATGCAACATGTATGTCTCTGTTTTTCTCAAGGGCTAGAAACTGCATTGTGTCATTTAATGGACAGGAGACGAACCGTTGCTGTTATTTTCTACGTGTATTTTTGTACAATTTAAGATTTTGTCCTGGAAACAAACCAACAAAAAACGAACAGACAAAAAAAAACAAAAAAACTAAAACAAACAAACAACAAACAATCTGTTTACAGTGTCGAGCCGCAGACTTCTTAAAGACACACCATCACAATTTCTCAACCAGCCATGCAAATGAGACTGTATGTAGCGGAAGCATCAGTGTCCTTATGGGAAATACTGTTTCCTTTTTTGATGATTTCTTTGTGCTTTAATCAGTGAATCTGTCATTTTTTTTTAAACCACTGGATGTAATTTGAACACGCTCTAAAATGCCTATATGATTTCATGAAGTAATGCTTTCACTCCTAAATGTTACAAGGATATTTAATCTTTTTCTACTTGTTGGCTAAATGTAGCTAATCGTTTTTAGTATGTTACGGCATGGCGACTAGCGTTTCGTATTTTTTAAAAAAAAGATTCAGGTTCACGTAGAGCTGTTGTGTTTAAGGCAAAAGGATCAACGTGAAGATTTTTTTTTTTTTATGTACATTGATTGTATAATAAAGTAAAAAGACTGTGTGCTGGTGTGGCGATGACCTGCTCCACCAGGCACTCTGAACATATATCTTTATACGTCCCTATGTTTAAAGTTGTTGTTCATGACTTTTTTGGGATAAATAGGCCTATATACATTTTAATATTGTTTCATTTTGTGCAATATGCTGTGTACAATATTGTTTTGTCTTGCCATACCATATCACGTTTTGAGTAGAGAATTCAAAGCCAGCCAATTGTGTCAAGTCACTGCCTGTCAGATCTCTGTACAAAACTTAAAAAAAGAAAAAAAAAAAAACCTTTGTCTTTTTTTCCAGAAGGAAATAAAAATCAGCTGGAACTGAACTTCTCTTGCTTCTCTTACTTAAATGCATCTCCGTGTCCTCACAGGAACCTCGTATAATCTATATAAGTGCTTACACTGCTTATTTATCACACCGTCCACATTTAAACATCTGACATCTATCATAGGTATATATCACTTCATGCATCCAACCTGTCAAAAAAAGCAATAAAACCCAATTTTTTTTAAATCAAAAAAGATTCACAGATCAGTCAGCACAATCGTACTGTACGTCAGTGCTGTAAACACTAATAAGTAATCCTGGTTGTGGTCAGGGAAATGGGCGTGACCTGCTCCAGATCCACACCAATATCCTTAAATCATTGATTCACTCCTCCTGCAGCTTGGATGTAAATAAACCCTATTCCCTTCAATCCTTCAATAGGCTTTGAGCTTTATAATGATACATTAACTTGGTAATAATTCTCAGACATGCCAGTGTTCAGTTCATGCTTTTATTTTATTTTTATTTTTTTTTTAGAATTCACTTTCAGGAATTTGACTTGGTATTTGCACCATTGACACAACAAACAGGTGCACGGAAAAGGAAAGGATTAAATAGGATAAAAAGAGAATATTATTACATTTTACATATTATATATATATATATATATATATATATATATATATATATATGATTTGTTCTTAAAAACAAAGTCAGAATCCGGCTCCAATTAAGCCGTGAGCAGATCAGGGTGCTGTTAAATAGTATTTACCTTACAATTACAGTACAATTACCTTGGAGTCATCGGACAGAATCGTTAGAGATGGCAGGACAACACAGTGGGCATATGTTGTGAAAAGAGGGTTCAGATTTAGACTGTGTGTGTGTAAGTGTGTGTGTGTGTGTGTGTGTGAGTGCATGGTGGGGAGAAGGGCACTACACAGGAGAGCGTCTTGACTCAGAGGTGGTATACAAGAGGCTGAAGTGGCTAGAATCAGGCATGAAGATGGTGATCAGAAGGTTGGAGAAAATAACAATAATAATAATAATAATAATAATAATAATAATAATAATAGATAAAGAAATTAAACTAGAGCTACACTTTGATATGAATCATATCCAACATCCAATTCCCCCTCCAAACTATAACTCCAGGATATAATATCTTGTAATGAGCAAAAAAGTGATCTCATTTTTATGTAAGAATTAGCCAAACTGTATTGTTCTGTTTTCTCCCAATATATTCACCTTACGTGTACTAGATATTCAGAAACCGTTAACGGTAAGGCATGAATTCATCCTGGATGGGACACCAGCTGGCCACAATACACACAGACACACACGTGTGCCCTTCAGTCCACCTACCGATATGCTTTTTTGGACAGTGACAACTTGGTGGAAACCCACGGAGGCATGGCTCTCATACGCAGTGACCTCATAGCTCTCATAGGGTCCTGGGTTCAATCGTGTGCTCGGGGTTGTGGAGTTTTCCTTGTTCTCAGTGTTCAGTGTGCTCAGTGTGGGTTTCCTATAGGGTCATCAGTCTGATCCCTCCTCCCAAAAAAACATGCCTGGAGCTGGATTGGCTATGATAGGCTTTGTGTGTGAATACACTGTATGTGTGCATGGGGTCCCGTGATGGACCGGTATCCCTTCAAGGTTTTTTGTCCACCTTGCACCCAGGGTTCCTAAAATATGACTCACCAGCCAGTATCAACTTATCAAAGATAGATGAATAGATAGTAATCTGGTGTGTAATGAATTATGGGTCATTGAAATATTAATGGAGATATCTTCGATTTATTTGCTTTGATGCATGATGGATTTATGATGTAAATTCAGCCATTTGTATTTGTATTATTATATGATAAGCCTCTTAAATAAAAAAAAACAATTCTTAAAAAAATGTTTTATAT
>JAOVVG010000011.1:14930480-14946848 GCA_028566375.1 Leptodoras nelsoni
TATATATAAATGTAATACTGTGAAATTGTGTGTATTTATGACATTTGCTTTATATGCAGATGCCTAGTGAGACTAAAACACATCTGAAATACAGTATGATGGAGCGAAATCCTATTCTGTATTGCACAGGCAGACATTTTCCCGTTTTAATGGCTTCATGTTGATTTCCAGGCACACCCTAGTACTATTAAACCTGACCATTAACTGATAAATTGAATCAGCTGAATCAGACACTTGATTCAAAAAGAATCTTATCCTGCGTATCTTTCTAAAGCCTTATCGTACCTCCAAAATCGCACGTCGTCAAAAATTCTTTGGTTGCAAGTTAACATCTTCATCGTCATGCGCTCACGTTGCAGTTAAAGACGAAGTTTTGGCAGTGTCAGAATTTTTTTTGTGATTAAAATCCCAGCATATTGGAGCACTGCTACAATACTAAAAACCTTGAATTATGGATAAAAAAACAACCTTATTCCTGCAGATGACTTAAACAATGTTTATATTTATGCACCCCCCTGTTCTTATACTGAGTTAACATTACGGAAGCACACTATCCTTCAACAGGGTCTCCAACAAGGCCGTGGCCGAGTCGAGGCTGCCCTCCCTATTGCTATTCTCCGGTCTATGACTGTACATAGCTTCCATCAGGGCATACCTCTCCAACCATTGTGGTCCTTGATAGCCCTGTAGTTGTTCTTTAATTCTTTTTTTTTTACTTTTCTTATCTGTAATGGACTCTGTGGAGTGGAGTCAGTTCAGATGCATCTTCATATGTCTTGGTGATTATTCAGTCTTTCATCATGCAACTGACCATGGTGTGGTTTTGTGGACTGCCATTGTATCATAGTCAATTAGTAGACAAGGAATCAGTGGATGTGCGGTCACTTTGGTAGTAGCTTGGTATTTTAAATATGATGCGTTTGTGCACGAAGTTTGAGGATGTCACGTGATACTGACAAATCACACTGACCAATCCGTAGTCCGTGTTTTCATATCACATGTTGTTATCTGGTCACTTCACATAGACCCATGCAGGTACTAAAAATAGTACCAGGTATTAGGTACTAGATGGAAAACCGAAAAGGGGGGAAAGAGTTAAGCAGAGCTGGTACCATGCAGTGGAAAAGCAGCATTTGAGTCCAGTGTCTGCTGTCTCCACTACTTTTATGATGGACTTCTCATTTATATGATGTTTAATATGAAAACTACATTCAACCACTACATTTTTACAGGAATAATAAAAATAACAAATCAGCTAAGACATTAATGTAACAATCACTCAGCACAAATAGTTAGCACTTACAAACATATTTAATGAGTTTCAAGTTGAAGGTTTCCTTTAAACAGTTCACCTATGTAGAATTGTAGAATGATTGAGACATACTGTAGCAGTTCTCTCATTTTCTGATTTAGGACCTGTGTGATTTACTCTCAGATATAAGTAGGATTCTTAAAATTAGGTTAAATAGGAATTAAAAAATAATTATTACTCCTAAATCTGTCAGCTAGGAGCTAGTTTTAGAATAAGTTAAATATGGCCTCAGGTATGTCAGAGCTGGAAAATCACCACAACTGCACTGGACTGCTGGCATTGAGGTTTACAGTTGGGTCACCAGAGAAGCGCAACTTCTACCAGGACCGTCGATAAGTGATGCAATTCAGGGTGAGATCGCCATCTAGTGTTCAGACACTTTGCTCTAGCGATATCCCTGCACTTCTTCCATGCTCCTGTGCAGCGTTTCGGCTTCTTCAAAATGTAGGCCACTGTGTCTGGAAAGGGGACACATGCGTATGCTGAATCCCAAATGGCTCCATGTTAGGAACAAAGTGCACTACACAGGGTACAGAAGCCATTATTACATACTATCACTGTATTTAATGGACCTATAAAGGAGATACTTGGGATTTAATAGTGTACACAGTTCTGTCTGCTAGGAACTACAGACTGAAAATGTTTTATATAGTGTACAGCAAACTATTCGTTAATGATGGAAAGATACACAGACACACACATATATAATCACTTGATATTTTACAAATTACCAATTGGATTTTGTTTAACAGCCTTATAATTTCTACAATTCTTAACCAGTTATAGTTACTAGTAAAGGGGTACAACTTTACAACCTAAAACTGATGTTCAGACCATGAAGCTTTTTTTTTTTTGGTCAAGTCCTTATTTATAGAATTGCCTATTGTATGACCATGAGGGTGATGAAATATCTCCATTCTCTGGTCACGTGTAGTATCAGGAGTATTGCTGCCTGTAAGTGCAACCTTGAAAATTCATAATTCCAGACATGAAGTTTCTATTTTTTAATATTTGTGATGGAGAAAAAATGTATATATATATGGACAATGGTGTTTGCATACTAATATTACCTGATAATTACAGGAGCCATATCAAGAAAGCATCAACAACATTTTAAAATTGTTGTTTATTTATTAACATACACTAATCACAAGGGTTTAGTTATTGTTACAAGTGGAGTGGGACATATTATCAGGAATTAACTGTCACAGTGATTGTCTCAAAGATCCTACAAAACACGTTCTTATCCACACTTTTATTTATTTATTTATTTTTACACATTGCACTTTTTTCCATTTTGATTAACATAGCGATTAACTGTTTTCCTATATAAGCAGATAAAAAAGTGTATTAATTACTATGAATGTTTATGCAAGGAGAAAATGATTTAGCATTTATGAACAGCATCTCAGGTGATCCTAATGGAAGAGGGAAGATCTGTTAAGCTGTTAACTAAGAGGAACAACTTTACAGCTGCTATAGCAATTGAAACTTGACTATAACTGGGTAAAAAAAAACAATGATGTTCATTAATAAAAACAGCGCATACTGTAGTTAGAACTCAGCATTTTATCGACCTCAAACAGACAGAAAATGTGAAACAGAAAGATTTTAGAGTAGTGCTTTCTTTCAAAATGTTGCTTTTAAATTCATAAGTTTTATGTAGCCAAATAGTTATATCATATAATAATCTCTTTCCATTATTTTAAAAGTAATGATGATGTATTACTTCACGCTTGTAGGTCAACATAGAATCAGTTACACATTTGGATGAATTTACGCAAATTATTTCTAAATACTTCTGGATGTAGAAAATTAGGTCATACATAAATCTGATATTACCCTGATGCACAAATGCTTCACCAATTGATTCAATGATAAACAGGTTTCACACTGTTTATTAAAACTACTGTAAACATTTCTGCTTTGTGAATACCTTAATACAGGAAAATGCAGTGTTTTACAACTCCTGGACAACCAAGTCATACAAAATAATGTTGTAGAGGAACCCTAGAATTAATAATTAATAAGATTAAACTCCATTAAAATAATCAAAAGAGCAAAACCTGCTCCTTCAGGCACATACTTCATCTGAAGTGGAGAATATAGTGAACAAGGACAAGGCAGTATTTTGTAGATTTTGGTTAGGAATTCTGCTATAATGTGCTTTATTTCAGTATGTTTATGTGCAAATTATCAGAACACAATATGTAAAATGAGACCACAGTTAAGGTTGTGGGCTGGTGACCAAAAGGTTCCCCTGTTGCTCTTTTGAGCAAGTTTTTAACTCTGAGCTGCTAGGTAGAAGTTTTCATAGTATTCTGACTCACCTTCCATCTGAAATGATAAATTAAATGTCTTCACTGCTGTAAAGTGCTATACTCCATTACAGGAACTTCGACTGACTGGCAGATTTTCGCAAAAGTCAATTGAAGGTGGCTTCAGGACACTGTGATGAGTAAAGAGCATCATTAATGTAGCCAGAGCTGCATTAATGACTAGGAACTGCAGTCCATCTAACTAGAGTGTACTGAATGTACTAATTGGTTTCTCTGTTGCTCATGCTCTGATTAATATTTAATCTTGATAAAATCTCTCAGTTATGTTGTCCGTATGCTTACACTTAATGGTCTGGCCATTGGAGGTCATTACCATCATAAATTTTGCTCCTTGGCCCTGCTCATGTATCTCAGAATTCTTATGTACAGAACAGACCAATAATTTTTTCTTGACTAACTGTGACCTGCCATTTTCTTCTCTTTTTTATACCATTAAGCAGTGAAAAATGGGTGGAAAAACAGTAGTTATGAAATCTTCCGCCTTTCCTTTTTTATTTAGTCTCAGAATATGAATATTAAAACTATGGGGGCAAGCCTTGGCCCTGGAGTATGTGCATAATGTGCTCATTATGTCGGCAAGTTAGTGAAGCATAAATGCCATCATTGCCTCTGCCTTTTTCTTGCTCTTCAACTGGATCTGATATATGAAGAACTTAGACAGCTGCTGTTGTGGGGAAACCGAGAACAGTTCAAAAAGTCATGAGCTGTGCTTCATTATACTTCCAATACACTCTCACTGACTTCAGTTCATGACTTGGAAGTAAGAATTGCCAACATCACACAAGTGGCCACATAGAGAAGAAGAGAGAAAGGGAGTTGTAGAGAGCACACTATTCAGGAGGAAGGTTTTCTCTTTGTAGCGAGCAGAATCCTCGTTGCTTTCAGCCTCAGACTCTGCACTCATGCAATATGGAGTATCCAATACCTTTTGTATACTTTTCTGGCCACAGTCTTCAAAATCCTGAAGTTTGCAATCTGCAATTCTGTGTATATGAACTAGCACTGCCCCAAAATTAGCATTCTGGAGTAAGATACAGCCTCTGGAAAAAAGTTCACTGAATCTTGCTTAGAAGGAGGTATTGAAGAGTCTAAAGTATTTAGTGGCAAGTAAATGAGATAATCGTGTGTGACAGCTGAATAAAAACATCTGTAGTTGGCCATTTGTAATGTCATTCATATTGCCTTATCATGTGGTTCTTGACTTAATATTATATGGCCAAAAGTATGTGGACACCTGACCAACACACCCATATGTGGTTCTTCCCCAAACTGTCACAAAGTCGGAAGCATACAATTGTGTAGTATGTTGTTGTTGCATGCTGTAGCATTACAGTTTCCAGTTAAGTGTAACTAAGAGGCCCAAAGCTGTTCCAACATGACAATATCCCCGTGCAAAAAACATGCTCTGTGAGGTTGGTATTGAAGAATTCAAATGTTTTGCACATAGCCCTGATCTCATCCCCACTGGTATACCTGAGATGATCTTGAACTCCAACTGTGCCCCAGGCCTCCACGCCAAACATCGGTAAATGACCTGACTAATCCTCTTGTGACTGATCACAAATCCCTACAGCCATGCTCCAACATTTAGTGGAAAGCCTTCCCAGAAAGGCAGAGCTTATTATAACAGTGAAGCAAGACTAAATCTGGAATGGGCTGCTCAAAATGTCTTGCAGTATGTTCAGGTGTCCACAATTTGTTGTTAATATAGTGTACCAGACTCTCTAGGGAATCTAGGTCCTTGTTGTATCATCTCAACCTTATACATTTGCTTGACAATAAAAACTACCGTGCTACTGAGATTGCAGAAAATCTGTTCTTTTTGTACTTGGTTTTTTATTTGTGAGGCTAATTTTCAGTTATGGTCTTAAAAATAGAAATTATGTTCTTGCTCTGGTTGCTATCTATGAAGAGATCTGCCTTCCTTACTTACTGTTTTGAACAAGAAATTGCATCAGCTCATGATGCAAAAGCTAGGCTTCTAATGCCTGTATCCATGTTGAATCCATTCCTTGACCTTCCTTGAACTGAGAATGTATTGGAATGGCCCTTAAGATGGTTATGGTTATTCTCCTAAGCAGAAATGGTAAAGGCAAAGAGTGTTTGAAAAACAACATTGAAATGGAGCCAGTGTCAAACAATTCATCAAAATCATTGATGCACACTACTTTTAGTGCATGGGACTATTGTAATAGTATATATCTGCACTAGGTATACTGCATAGACACTGTGTATAGAATTTAGATGCCTCATTGGGCTAAAGCAAAAAACAGAAATCTTTCTTGATGGGGGAGACTCTCTAGATTTTTCCCACTGAATTGAACTAAATATATATCTGCAACGATGTTGCAACAAAAATGCTGACAGACTGTGGATCAATAGAATGTAAGAATCACTGACACAAGACAACAAGGAACCACTTTTTATAGGGTCTGTGTGTTTTCATTTCATGTGGGTCAGGGACATTTTCCACTACAGTTTTGTGTCATTTTTAAAGAATTTATCAATCATGACTAATCACTGTATTTTGATTTTTGTATAAAATCATCGATATTATATGATCATATTGCCCAGCCCAATTGGTCTGCGACACACTTGAGTGACAGGATGACTAGCCTTCTCATTGATTCTAGCTTCATGCCTATGAATAATGTGGCCTTTTTCAGTGTTCACAGAGAAAGACAAGTACCACAATGTGGTGAGGAGGTCCTGAATGGCTTGATCCTTGGTGAAGGCACATAGGAGCCTGTCCAAGTACTGCAGTATCCTCACACACTCTAACAGCCTTCCTGTCAGATAGAAGAGTATGTGGAACACTCTAAGTAGATAGTGCCCAGGGAGAACCTGAACCGACAGGGATAACTAGGGGTGAATAAAGGTCTCAGCAGTGGGCAGTGCATTGACGAGCAAGGGGAAATCTCTCAACAGCAGCAGCATTTAGCCAGAGACCTGCTGGTTGGTTATATGGCAGGTGATGTAGAATACACTAAGCAGAAAACACCAGGGAAAACCTAGGCTAGCAGGAAGAAAAAAGGTGAATGAAAGGAAACAAATCCAGCATTGCTAGTTAGCAGAAAACAGGTAACTTAGCAAGCACGGGGCAATTGGCAGCACATACCTCAAGAGGAAGCAAAACACTCAAAATGTCTTTAAAAATGCATTCAACATGACAGAAAAGATGAGAAGGGCCTATCATTTGCTTTGGAGGACAGGTTATGTGTAGCTGTGTAGTGTGTAGTGAATACTTCTCTGTGGTGTGCATGTGGTCTGAGGTGTTGAGGCAAGAAGAAGCATGGAAAGATGCCTCTCTGACCGCAGCAAGACCGAGTAAGGTTGATTAACTTATATCACAAAGGCATCACCATAACATAAGATCTATTACGTATATGTACTATCTTGTAAGATGTATCTAGACATAAAGTTCAACCTTACCATCAAGTAATTTTCAGTTGGCCAGAAGTATACCAGAAGATTTTAATTTGGTATTGGGCTGGATGAATACTGTACTCCACTGCAGGGGAATGTCCATTATCAGAGTCCTCCCAATGTCGGGCCAAAGGCGGAAAATGACTGTGACTGTTATTTGCCATAGGTAGAATGGATTTGTATCAGATCTATGTCTGGAAGCAGCTTTCTCTGTCAGTACCTTCAGTGTGGAATTATTAAGCTCCAAAGAAGCAAAAGACAGTGACAGTGTGCCAACTCTCTACCCTGAGGTGATTTTAAAATGGAATAGAAACCATTAAAACCACTCATAACCTGTTACAGCACCAAGGATGAAACATGTCGTGAATGTATTGACTAGAACCTGATAAAAAAAAGATGAGCCTATGAACACATTTTTAAAATGATAATGATTAATCATCTACCTGCTGAGCAAATTCAGCTTGGCCTAACCAGCTACCAGATGTCAAACCACAGGCCAGGAGTTTTAACTTGTAGAACAGGTATTTTCCAGCTTCCTTATTATTTTTTTTCTTTCTTAAATCTGCAGTGAAGTATTAGTAGTAGTAATTGTGAAATGTCTATTTTTCAGTACATCAGCTGGCAAAGAGCATCTACACCAAGTTTGAGAGGTTGGCTTGTTTTGGCAGGTGGTAGCTTATTCGGCTTGTTGATACACACATTGGAAACATGGTGGTTTGTCTTCAAAACTCTGGATTATGAATTTTGCTCAGTTTACAACAAACGTAAAGTATTTTAGGGGAAATTAGTATTAACCGAAAAGAGTGAGGTTGATTATAAATCTAAAATCTCTTAGTTCAATATTAGGTAATGAAATGACTATTATTCGTTGTTTATTAACAAAACATTGTCCTACATTCACAGGATTGGGTAAAACCACATTCTTGCATACTACAGTAGAATATAAATAGTACTTTACAGGTCACCATAGTTACCACACATGGCCATTTTGCCACAAAGTGCGATAAAATGAGGTTTGGGACATCGACTTGGCAAACGAGTATGACTAAAGTCTTCGCCCTGTTTTGGCATGCCTATTATTACGGTAGAGTGCGAGGTTTAATTAATTCATTAATATCTTTCTTTCTTCTTTATTTATTTATTTACTTGTGGCGAGGAGGAGCGACCATGGGACGCGGATGAAGCCGTGTTGAGGATCAGCACAGCCTTTAAACTGGGTACCGTTTTGCTTTTCTTATCTTTTACCTCAGACAGTTCAGGGCGCAGAGACCGTTACGTTTTAAATATTTAAATGTAAAAATTAAATTTAAATTCTAACCGTCGCCGCGCGCGCGTTAATGGCTGCTTGCCAGTGAAGTACAACAGTAACGACGGGAAAGGGCGAGCGGGTTGTGCGTGTGTTTGTGTGTGTGTGCGCGCCGTTTAATCAGGAATTGGTTTGTTTAGATGAATTTAGGTGACATGTAAGCCCAAAAAAAGAGGTTTTACGACTTGATTTGCTACACGGGATTAAATTATTAAGATGTCATGTGTATCGTCACTTCAAGACTGAACCTGTTGATCCGCCTGTTTTTGAATCTTAAGCAACATCCGTAGCAAATCAGGAAAGATTGACAAGAATTAGTTCTGCTAATATTTTACATTGCACAGTGGCTACATTATACAGGGTTACATTATACAGTACAGTGGTTACAATACACATTATAATATAATCCAAAAAATGTTTTGATATGCATATGTAGTGTAGGGGTAATTTCTTGTTGGATGTTGTGATTGTGATGGATCTGGAGATCTTGAGCCTGGAAGCCAAAAATCATCATATGAAAGAGTTTGATATGTGTGATGTGCACAGAATTTAATGATAGGTCGATGACGCAGCATACAAATTGTGTTCCATCGTATGATGTATGGTATTTTGTGTTGTTGTAGCAAAAGCCGAATACATTCTCCGCTCAAGGCGTGTGTGTGTGTGACTCATCAGTGGGCGACCAGTTACCTTCTGGACAGTAACAACAACAGACATTCATAGTTCACACTGACATTCAAACAGAGCAAAGTGGTTGAGAATGAATATATTTAGAGAGAGAGAGAGAGCTTCCATTGGTTCGTTTGATAGACTGAATTTATTTGAAAGACTAAATAATCACAGCCGATAAAAACTAAGAATCACTGTCATGACTACCGCTTGAACGTTTGAACACAGTATTCCTGCATAGAAAGATGCAGAAACTTTGTGCTTAATGTTATTAAGGGACTGATCAACCACTGAATGTTCAAACCATCACTAATGACAGTAAGGTATTTTAGCATAATTTACATTTACATTTATTGCATTTAGCAGATGCTCTTATCCAGAGCGACTTACAAGAGTGCTTAGTCATCGACTTGGAATATCCAATGCTAAGGCTGGTAGACCTGAATTCAAGTTACTTTGAGCTGTAATACTGTCATGTGAAACAATTCTTGCCAGTCAACAGTGGTCACGTTCACCCCGCGTCTTTTTATGGCCACACTGCTGTCTTTGGTTCGAGGTTTTGCCGGAATTCATGTAGTCACAGAACACCCTTGGATCCAAACTTTGCTTCTACCTCCAAAATGCTTTTGACCCATCTTACGAGCTCCAACTATTAAGTTGAAAATTGCAAAATTGTGATAGCTTTCCATTCTCACTGCACAAACAGCACTAGAAGCTTCCATAGATGGCTATCGCTTTGTATACACACTAGCAGATGCAACTATTGATGTGCATAGGTGGCGTTTCTATGATTCTCCAGTTTCTGGTACTTCAGAGTATAATGCAGGTGAGGGCGTGTTAGTATGTTTCCACTCAAATAATTATACATTTTCAGGTAAAAAGACATCAGAAAAAAAAACTGTGCATGTTCCCAACTAAAAGTTGTTGAATGTTGAATAGTCTGAAGATTAAAACCTGATGAAAGTTTAAAAAGCACTGTACCTAAAGACGTGTTTATGGATAATCTATAGCACATACTAATTGTCAACATTTATTTTATATAGAAATGTGTTGCATTTCCATCATCTGTTTTCCATACTCAGATTTTCCATTTCATCCAAATACTGTATTTCATACAGCATTTCTATTAACATTTTCTTATGCACAAATGCAACCTGATCATTAAAAAGCAGGGGGCGGGGTGTTTGGTTCTAGGTCTAAAGTATGGCCTCTTACTCGGAGGCGCATGGGCCGGAGCGTGCCAAGAGCATGCCAGGCTATAGTTTTGGGGTGCGCTCCTACCTGCACTATTTCTACGAGGAGTGTACAGCCTCTGTATGGAACCAGGAGGACACACAGAACCAGCGTTCATACCAGTGGTGGAGTTCAGGCCTCTGCAAGGTAGGGATATTTTATGTGTGTGGTGTATCAGAGAATTTGTGAAAAAATGTATTTCTGATTGACTTCCTTCCATTCTCCAGCTCTTCTGTAGGGATCTCTTTTTTCCATTGGTTCTGATAATTGGTTTAAATGACATTTGGTAGGTGAGCCTGGAGGACTTGGCCAATAAAACTGTCAGCTTCAGCACCAGAATTTAGCCACCACAGTGAATATGGTGTTTCATTGTGGTGTACCATTTGGTCTAATTGAATTGACCCCTGGTGTTATCCTGTATTGGTGTGGTTAGTTTGTACAGGTGAAAACACTTGGGTACAGACCCACGCATCTGAGAGAGGTGGTTTCCGTACAGCTCTAAAAAAGCAGTTGGATCCTAAATAAACCAAACTGCAAGAAGTGAGCCTAGCATGATGTGTATTTTGGATATTGTGTGATGCAAGGTGCTTCAGGAAAGTTGAACTGATGAACAAATAAAAAATATATTATAAAAGATGAATTAAATAAAGTATGTTTTCATCCCTACAAATGAAACTATACCAAACCAAATGTACAAATTTTGGTGTGATTCAGACTTGGCAAATGGCTGCATGGCAAGTGCAGTGTGAAGGCATGCTAAAACATCACTTGGTTCAAGCTATTAGTTAATGCTAATAGCTGCTGATTTAGCTCTAGTTTAGCTGGTTTAGCAATCATATTAATTTTCTTTTTCAAAATAAAAATAATGTGTGGGTCTAAGCTATTCAAAAGAGCAAGAAGTGGCTGACGCTGTATCAGTTGGGCCTTACGTTGTCAGCTACCTTATAATAGATTGGCTTTTGATTACCTTCCATTGCTGGCTAGTTAGCAAGCTAGACATTTAGCTAGGGGAAAGGAAGGAAATCAACTGTACAAATCACCAAGGAAATCTTGCAACCAAGTTTAATTTGTTCCTTTTTAAAAAAAAAAGAAAACAGAGATACATTTTCCCTTTTGACGTATACGTGTACATGTCCGTGATATGTGTGAGGATGTACAGTACTGAAATGCAGAGTTGGTGCCTCGTCTTGACGGGTCTCCTCTGTCTCTCAGATTTGTCTTGCGCTTGGGACGGTCCTGTTAGCCATCGGGTTGGTAATGTTGGCTGTGGGTTTTGCCGTTCCAACTCGAATCGAGGCATTTGGCGAAGGAGAATTGCTCTTTGTGGACCGGCATGCCATGCGATACAACCGGGCCCTGAGCATGTGTGTGCAGGCTGGCACTGGGATGCTGACCCTGGGGGGCCTAATGATGACCGCTGGCCTGCTGCTGTCTGCTTTCTCCAGACCCACAAGCAGTCCGCAACCTCCTGGGAAAGAAAAGAAGGGCATCAACAGGAGGGGAGGTGGAGCGGATGGAAGGAACCCAATCAATGTTCTCACTAAAGCTCCCAGTCCAGCTGCAGGTGATGTAGCTGTGCCTGTTGCTCTCTCTAAAGTGGAGAACATCCAACCATAAGTAACCTAACTCATCCCATCCCACTGAAGACCTGAATACATAAGGCCAGTTTGCTCTGATGCACTTATTTGGTGCCGAGTTTGTCATGTAAAATGACATGGATCTTATCCTGATTAATGAATTCTAGTACATTAGAGTCACAATATTTCAAATAAGGAATGAAACGTAATAAACATGACACTGAATCTTATTGTACTTGTACAATGAGAATAAAGCTATTCATTATAGGAAAGCAATCCATGAAGGCATGGTATACCTATAACAGCGCATCTTGAAGTGTTTTCTTCCTCTTGTACCACAGCAAGGTGTCAGGAATTTACATTAATTTTACGTTATGGAATGTTGAATAGACAAGTAAGTTCATGCTATCACTTCGATTGAGCAGCTATAAATACACATTCTCTCACCAGCCTCTTGTTTTTTCTCTCTTGAAGTTAATACAAGAAATCCACACCTCCTCTGAATGATAGCAGAAAGCTTACTGAACACTACAAAGCACTGGCAACAGAGATTCAGTCTGGAAACCTCTTTTTCTTTTTTTTTAGCAGAAACCAGATCAACTATCATACACTATTTTTTTCCCTTTTTTAAATAAGTCCCAAAGAGGAGCTACTATACTACAGAAAAGATTTAATATAAAGCAAACATTACTGTCAGAGCTGTTGTTATAGAAAATTAATCAACACCTTTGGATGTGAGAAATCTGCACTTCGCCGTGGTATGATAAAGAATGAAACATTTCGGCTGCTGCTGTTTCTATCTGAAAAACAAATAGGTCCACTGTGGTAGAAAACAAGCCATTTTCCAATGAAATTTTTATCAGAAGCATATTATTGCAGTTTGTCTTTTTCTGTGCTTTATGTTTGAGGGAGTTGGCAGCTGAGTATATTTTAAAAGGTTAAATACATGTAATGCTATAATTTGATATATAATAGATTATCAGGAGACTCGCTATATACGACTGACTTTGTGTATCCAGGCCTTTCAAAGCTACAGAAAAATGGGGTTGTATATTGAAGAGAGGAAAGTGCAATTGTTTTTTTGTGTGATAATCTGTGCAGTCTCGACAGATTTATTTTCCAGTTTTGATTTTTTAAAGCAAAGCAATTATGATCGGTTTTATTATGAATTATGAATTTTGCTTGTGTGTATTTTAACCGTATCTTGAGCTGTGAAACACGCACTGTGTTTACTTGTCAATCTCTATATCATTTAATACTCTTATTATCATTATATTAACTTTGATTTCTTCTGCACTGTTTGCTGTGATTTTTAATTGCCCTTCATTGCATTATATATCATTTTCTTGTTGGAAAAGCTTGATTTGAAGGCCCCTTCCCAACCATGGTAAATAAATGATCAGCATACTCAAACTGTGCTCTGTACAGGTCTACTCTCCTCTATTCACCTCTTATATCTTACACCAAAATTCATGCCTACCAGTGAAGCCAGCTGTGGCTTTAAACCATTTCTGCTGCTCTTGGATGGATATCATCAGCTCAGATATCCCAGAAGCTGTAAACAGGAAACACAACAGTGAGTCATTCCACCATCTCTGCTTCTCTCCCTCCTCCCCCACTCTGAGTCATCCTCTCTCATCCACTGTTCACAGTCTACAGTTCAAGGGCCATTAACAATCAATTACCCAGCATGCAAAACCAAAGAACTCACTGCTCTGAATTTATGTGACTTAATGTGGAACACAGAAACAGGAGAAAAAATCAGGTGTCTTTGCCTCCTGGTCTTATACAGTATATATTTGGATACCTTTCACAGTGAACAGACTAATTTGAGACGGTGCTATCACCAGCAACCTGACATCCATTGATTTTTGACAGTTCATGGTCTTTCAGCCTCTGAACGCTTAACACGCTGATTTGAGACATTCCTGTCCGCAGGATGGATATCTTCATAAGTAGAAAGTGTGGCTGTTTATCAAGTCCGGTCATAAGCACGGAGGAGCTCAGTCAGTGGAACAGAGTGCAGTGAGAAAAGAGCGTTCCAGGAAAAATGAGATGAGACAGAAATGCTTCACTGACCTGGCGGTTTGATATGACTCACTCTGTGTGAGGGATCATGGGAGGTATATGTTTCCATCCTTTCTTAAGCCACCACTGTTTTCACTTCATCTGCTAATGGGTATAATGCATTGCTTATAACTTCAACCCAGTTATTTAGCTACATAAACTAATACATGGTCAGTAACATGGTCATCTATGGTGGTCCATGTGTGTTAGAAGTAAAGGGGATATAACACATTGTGCATAGCAGCAGAATGGATACAGTTAAGTGCACCTATATGATAGGTTTACTGCCTAAATTGGTCCATAGTGAATAGCTATTGTTTATCCACTTTGCTCCAAACTTGTCTTCATGGAATATAGGTTACTACAAATCACAGGTAGTATATGCAATTGTCTTGATTTACTAACAGTCTACTTTTACTTGTACACCTGCTCATGCATGCAATTATCCAATCAGGAAATCATATGGCAGCTGGCAGAAGTGCAGTGCATAAAATCATGCCGATAAAGCTCAGGAGCTTCAATAAATGTTCACATAAAACATCCAAATGGAGAAAAAACATGTGACTGACATTGAAAGGGTCACCTGTTTTTTTTTGTTTGTTCTTTTTCCAATCTTTCAATGAAATGTCTAATTTCTGTGAGCCTTTTTCTGTTGTAGCCTCTCAAGCCATCTCAAGGTTGCACATTTGGGGATGCTTTTCTGCTCACCATGGTTGTAAAGAGTGGTTAATTGAATAACCATAGCCTTCCGATGAGCTGGCCTCTCTTATCAGCAAGGTATTTCTGCCCACTGAGGGGTTTCTGCATTGTTGTGTGTAATCTCCAGAGATTATTTTGCATGAAAATCTCTGAAATGCTCAAACCAGCCATGCCGTAGTTAAACCACAAAAGAATTCATGGTGTGTGTGTGTGTGTGTTTTAATAAATAAAAATTGCTTGTGGTGGGAAATGTCTGTAGTATAAAAGGAATAAATCATACTGGAGCACATTGTCCAAGGAAATTCATCAACTTAAGGGTGGTATATTCTGTATCCTCAGATCTAATTTAAATATTGCTGCATTATGAATGTATAAGAATATGAGAGATGAACTGTGAAATATTTATGCGGTGTGATACCCAGGCATTCACTCCAATCCTGACATTTGAATATAATAGCTTCTGCGATCACATCATGTCACCATGAAAGCTGCAAAGTGATGAAATAGCGATGCACCATTACACAGCTCAGTGTAACCGAGCCTCATGTCGTTATAACCAATAACTTTAATTCAACGAGATATGGAATATAATGAGCAAACATGATAAACTACTGTCATTTACACAAAGGTTTAGACACCTATTGTCAAATAGGGGAAAAATATATGTAAATGAGGGCATCGAAGTGGTCTAGAATGTGCCATTTCACATCACCAGCAGTCAAATTAAAAGTTTTATTAAACCAAGTTTTTTTGCTTAGATGGAGCTATCATAATACCGCACACTCAAATAGGCGTGCTGATCTTTTTCATCCTTGCAGTTTGAATGTGAAAATGTTAATTGGACAGCACAGTGAGAAATATCATATCCAACTGGACCCACCTAGTATTGCCCCCCCAAAAAAAAGCAATATTGTAAATGAGATTTTAATTTGGATAATCTTTTAAACTTTAATAGAGCCGGAGCCACTGGGCATATTGCAATTGCTACATCATTATTAAACAAAAGTGACACAAAATCATCCATTCTCAGTCTGTGACAGATAAACGCTCTCCACCGCACAAATAATATTAGTTCTGCCTACTGACACCAGCTCTTATCTCCATATTGGCTTATTGGGCTCACACTGCTGTCAGGTGCTGGAAGATTTGACAGAAATGTTTGCATATATGAATAGCTGCACAGATATATGGGTGTGTTCAGATCCTGCAGCCTCCGGCATGACAAATAAGATGAGCCCATATCAGCAATCTAATGAAATTCTCCCTGCTCATCAAAGATAGGTTACGGACAGTTATACATGGAGAGTAGACACTGAAACTTTTTGTGAAAGTGGATGACATTAAATGCCAGCTAACTGTAGAGTTTGCTTTGATTTTCACTGTATAAGTAAGGAATCGGACATGACAAGGGGTGCTGTTATGGGAAAATAATCAACGATGCGATACCGGTACCATCCCCAAGCGTTTTATTTATCTTTATTTATTAACTAACACTCTTTTTTTTTTTGTTCATGTATTTTGATGATTTTAATGTAGTAGAAGCAATAAGCATGTATTCTGCTGAATTAATGAAAAGGGATCACCACAGGACCACCAGATCATATTTAAGTTTGATGGTTGAAGTTTAAGACACGATGACTCTGTGGGTAGCACTGTCGCCTCGCAGCAAGAAGGTCCCGGGTTCGATCCCCGGGTGGGGCAGTCTGGGTCCTTTCTGTGTGTAGTCTGCATGTCCTCCCC
>JAOVVG010000011.1:14988657-14999272 GCA_028566375.1 Leptodoras nelsoni
AAATAAATGCAGCTTTAATTTAAAAAATGCTAGACAATATATTTCCTTTCAGTTACTGAAGGTTCAGATGTAAAGGTTACATCGAAGTGCAGGTTTAGCATTCATTAATTCCATTAATAATTATGCAAATGGATGGTTCTCACTAAGACAAATGCATGCAGAATCCTAATATTTTATTCAGTGTCTTTCTAATGAACTGTAACCTTTCTGCACTCAAAAAGGAAAAGAGGTCTAATTCCTTCTAGGTACAAGGTAATACAAGTGGATATTTTTTCAATTGCACAGGCATACACACATTTTCCTGTTTAAATCCCTACATTTTTACATACACACACACACAGAGTCCAAGAAGTAATAGGTTGGCTCTTATTCCAAAAGACATAATGGGTCAACAGGAAGTTAATGTTCTATGACATCCCCAACACACACACACACACACACGTTCATACACACATACATTTTCAGTTGTAATGAATTCATTTGCAAACCAGTTGCCACTGACCTGTTGTTCGTTGCTTTACTCTGTTTCAGACAAAACAAACAGAAGATGATATGTTCAAAATGAATTATTCCTTCTCATTTACAGCCTTCACACCAGGGTTGCCAATTTGGCAAAATGGCAAAAATTAAGACTAGCTCATTGTTTGTTCACTTTTTTTAGGGGAAAATATCAGCCTCTGTTTTTCCTTCAAGGAATGTTGTCTGGCATTACCCCCCCTTCACACAAGGCATATGCATGTATTTGTTAATAACCTACACAAACCTTTGACCAGCCAAAGTATTTCAGCATTAATTGCTGTGAAACATTTTGCCACAGAAACAAAAGCAGTGACACTGGACAGTTGAAAACTGGCAAAACGTCACCTGGTCATCAGCTGTCCAGTTTCAGTGAGTCTGAGCCCACTGCTGCATCAGATTCCTGTTCTTGTCGCACAGGAGTGGAACCCGGTGTTGTTTTCTGCTCATCCCGGTTTGATGTGTTATGCATTCTGAGATGCTTTTCTGTTCATGACGGTTATAAAGAGTGGTTAATTGAGTTACTGTCCACCAGTCAGCCTGCTCTTGTCTGACCTTTCTCTGTATCTGCATGATATTGTTCACAATGCCACATTTTAACACATGATCATGTACTGCTCACATAAAAACGTACTTTTAATAAAGTGGTTAATTGTGTGTAAAATGTATCTATGAATTTCCCATAAGAGAAAAGTGAAGCTTACTATTGTGGCACTAAAATAAGTCAGCTAATCCTTAAGTGGTCACAAGAGTGTTGGTCATGAGTCTCTATGGATTTGAATGAAGCCCAGGCAAGTATTGTTTTCTATACAAAATTGTTGAGACTGTATTTTTTTCTCAGTTGTATACATCCCTGTCTTTAGGTGCTGCAGGAAAGATGGATAGTGCACCTTAATAAAACCAAAACAAGCATCTAAAGTGAAATCAAATGTGCTCTATGGGAGCTGCAGGTCACACTGGGAACATCTGTGCTGATTTATAAAGAAAGCTGTGATGAATGCACTTTCCAGGAGCACGAAGAGCACAGAGAGACCACACAGAATCAACCGGAGATTCTTGGATGAAAAGAACAAGGTTTATTGGGGGTAATTGTGGTGTGTTTTCGAAGCTCAGAGCCACATTGTAGGGTCATAAATCAAAAAAATTGTCTCCTACCAACACTGATTTCTGCAGCTAGTGGACAGATATGATGAGCATCACTGCACAGACGTTAAGTGGACTGTGGTTGTTTCCTTCATTTACACTGGTGTTATGAGGCTAAAGTTGTCAAGACGTTAAGGAACAGCTTATAGATAATATTATCAAATAAAGTCTTCAAAGACAGTCACAGAATTATTGGAATTCCTCATTAACAGCTAACAGGAAATATAATACAAAAAACCTACAATAAAAAATGTCTCTGTTGCATCGTCCCGTATGGATGAATATTCACAAAATTTGGTGGACCTCTTAATATTGTAGTAGTGATATAGGTTGTAAAATTTCAACATTGTAGCCTAAGTAGGTCTTGGGATATTGAGTGAATGTTTCTGGCATCCCCATGAATAAAATTTGATTAAATTTGGTATCTGCCTAAACAATAATGTTTGGCATATCAATAGATGAGGCTTCACCAAGTGAAACTTCACATTTAAAGAGGGGGAACATGTGCTTTATATTGTGTGTGTGTGTAATATTGAGTCCAGGTGTGCTTCATCAATAATCTGGTGAGCTTGAACATATCAGTAGTTGGAGTCCTTGGCAGCCATGTTTGTAGACTCTTGGGAGTTGTGGCTGAACCACTATCAGTGTTGATGTGACAGCAATGAGTGAGCTGTAAGTCTTTTAAGATGTATAGTTTTACCATTTGAGCATGTCACCTCCAAAATCTCCATGTCCTGTTTAGTCAGGCCTGTCAAGGCCATAGCTTTATGTTTACATCATTTTCATCATTTTCATTTTCAACATGACATTGTGCTTTTAATCATTGTAACTATTCCTTAATTTAATAATTAATTCATTATCCTGGCCAAGATCACAGAAGCACTAGTATGCTAAATGTAGGAGTACATGCTTAGACTGCTAGTCCAATATTATTTAAGGTTCATTCATTATTTTATTGTTTAGAGAAAAGCTAATTGCTCTTGTTGTTGATTCATCTTACAGTTTAAGTGGAAAATTTCGTCGTAATGTCTATTTAACACAATCATCATTGTGTATGGTGTACAAGGGTGCCCATAATTGTGGAATCAACTGTATTATACTGTACTATAACTATACAAAGAAAACTGGTGCTATAGAATCTAGAATCATCTTAATCTTCTTTAATGTATACTTATGCCATCAAATACTTGGCCCAAATCTTATCTTAGCCAAAGCCAAGCTTTGTGCTGAGGAACTAAGCAATTCAGGCCTCAAGATGGAGCTATGAACATTTTTAGCTTAGATTACTGAGCAACCTTCTGAGATGAGTGTACTATGATTTAGAAATCAGCAACATTAGACACTGCTAAACTGGAGGCTATAGACTAATCTTGCCTTTTTTGTCAGAGAAGCAAACTTTAGATCCCAAACATGGGGAAAGTTAAATTTAAACTTTCCAGAACAACTATCACTTTAAATAAATAGAAGTTGTAAGGAGCAGTTACTGAAACATCTGGCATTAGCCTCTGTATTGACACATAACCTTTTGATCCGTTTATGTAAAGTAATTTTCTTTCTTTACTTCACTATTATAAATGGCTCACACTCTGACTCAGTGTCTCATTTCAAAGTTAAGCAAGTTAGGGATTTCTTTAAACCACCCCCCCCCTTCGAAAATCATCACTACTGGCTTTCATTCTCCAACAAAAAGACTACTATACAATTGATGGGCTGAATCACAGCTAAGAAAACAAACCCATAGAGCCCTGTGTCAATCCAGCCAGGTCTGTCCAGCTCCTCGGCAGAGCTTATGAGCTGAAGAACAAAGAGCCTCCAAAGGGCCACAAATTCAGTGGGGGTTTCTCCTCAAGACTCATGGGTAAGATTGGGCTAAGCCTATTTAGTTTTCAAACCTCGGTGTCTCCCCCCTCAGCCTCTCAGCGTGGCCGTGGTATCCAAACATGTCTTCATTTACTCGCTGTGTGTTAGTGCGCCTGGGGAATTCCCAGCCGAAAAGGCTGTCTCGAATATACCATTATTATCGCTTCGTCAGCTCTCATTCACCGTCTTCCTAACCTCTCACCCTGGACTATGGCAACAGCGAGAAAAATGTCCCAATTGATTGACAGGATTGAGAAAAGCTGGCCCCTCCCCTTTGCCTCCAATAGGCATTTCAAACACTTTGTAGAACAATGGAGGCTTGGGCGTAATGGGATCAATGAGGGGATGATGACTGTCAAAAGAGCACATAGTCCTCAACACAAACGTGATTATCTCAGCGTGACGGAGGAAGAGGAGCGGGGGAGGGGGAGCGGCAGGGAAGCTGGCCTCATGCCGGGCACCTCCAATCGGGCTAGCGTTGAACACGAGGCCCAGGCTGTCGGGCCTTGCCCTCTCCCATCCATCGGGGGCCTTTAACAAATCTATTCAGACGAACGAGGGCAATTTCTCACAGCTCCATGAACTGCAAGACTACACTCCATCACCATTGTTTAACAGGAGAGGCAAAAAAAACCCAGGAGCACCAGCAACACACTTCACAAAACTGTGCCTGAAAAATCTCAACAGAAAAGAGCAACAGGAGAACCCTATCTCCCATAAAGCCCCACCTAATCTGCTTTAATATGTGGGTTTTAAAGCATCGGCGGCAGTTTGCCCTCATCTCTGTTTGCACACAATATTACAGTATTATGTGGGTGGTGATTAGTCACAGAGATGAGTGTATACTAGATTGGATATTTAGGCCTCCATTCATAAGAGCTCAAAAGAGCCAGATCTGTTATTAGAGCGTCTTAATCTCACAACAGGCTCGAGAACAATGAGCAGCGTGATAATGTGATTTGGAAAAGTTATATCAGCGGCATGATGACCTCCGGGATTGGTTATGATGAATAGGACTGTTTCATTGCACAGTATCACTCCGTTGCGTAACATAATAAAAATGAGTTCATTTATATTCCACAAAATAAAGCTTGGCCTGAACTTCTAGTCTTTGGCTGAAGCACAGAGCACTTCCAGATTAGTCACAGTCGCCGTGTCTGAACCTCAGGGGCTCAATGCCTGAGGCCACACAGCACACACACACACCCTCACACACACACTAATGGTTACGCTCCACCTTAATTACTGTATTAGGAGCTCAGGTTCCTCAATGGACTCCCTTTTTATGTGCTTTCTTGTGCTTTCGTTCTCTCTCAGCACAGGCATACTGAGAAGCAGGACGTGCTGTGTTACAGAGAAAAGACTTCAACATGACCAGTTAGTGAATACTCCAGCAATGTTCAGCCCAATCTCTAGCCATAATATACAGTATGTACTGGATTTTATGATTGATGACACAGACAAAAATATAAATATGTGAACTGAACTTGTAATGGAAAGCCAAGGTTGACTGAAGAATTCAAGCAAATATCATTTCACATAAATTCAGAAACTGAGAAAAACATGTGAAGAAAACACATTTGAGTATTCCTTTAAACACACACGCCATGTTTTGTGAATGTGTGTACTGTACAGGAGGAGTAAAGCAGCATGACCCAGTCCCTGAGTGACACTGTGACTACGTGGGCTTTAAGCGCTGACTGACGGGCGGCTGTGCCGAGAAGATACAGTACACGTTTCCTTGGCAGGGGGTTGAGCAGACACAGTATTGGTCAGATCATCAATTACAGAAGTGATTGACAGCTGACAGGACACCCACGCTCAGCTCCAGCTGTATGTGCTCTCAGCAGATGTAATCAATCACTGACAAAAAATATATCATCTCTGGATTACATGGGAAAGTTGCCCAGGTGCTATATGGTAATAAATAATACTGGAAAGATATATGGACATGTAAGACCAATAAATAAACATAAAATACACACAAATACACATAAACACACTTCTAGCATGTTAGGTCATTTGTAGTGCAGAGGAGTTGGGTGTGATTAGTGATGTATTATTTAGTCTCTTAGTGTTGGGATGAGAGAGAGAAAGAGAGAGAGAGAATCTGGCTGATCTAAGCACCAGCTCTCCACCGTGTGGTTAAACACTGATACGTGATAATAAAACCGTTGATGTGAGATCTCTATGAAAGCCGCCAGCCTGACACCGACATCAACCGACACAGAATCGTCCCATCCGTTTACTCCTTTATATTTAATGCATCTTATTTCACTAGGCCACTTTATTAGTCCTGTCGACCTGCATCCTCATATCAGATATCCAGTTAAAATGAAAGCAGTTAAAAGACTTCACAAATTGTCTGAACGCGTCACAGAGAACGACTCGGTGCATCGCGGATCTTCTCTCTGTCGTCAGATAGAGGGCAGCCTTGGAGCAGTAACGGCCTGGGTTCATGTTACAGATATTATTACATACAGATTTAACCATATGAACACAGAAATCTCTCTATAGTTATAAAGAGTAGTAGTAAATGTAAAGCCCTTTAATTGTAAAAGTAATTCTATGGCTTTGAGTACAGATTGCATTAAAATTATTTAAATGTCTACACGGTGTCCCCAAAGTCTACACATATAGGAAAAAAATCCCACTCATATTATATTTTATATATATGTATATATGTGTGTGTGTGTATACGTGTTTTTTAATGCCAGCATGTAGAGAATATTTATTTATTTGTAAATAAAAGTACATTTAGCTCCAATGTCCTGTAATTGTGTCCATTTATTACTTGTTGTTTTTCTAATTAAATATCAGAATGCTATCCAAAACTACCCTGACCACATGTTTCACTACATCTCCAAGATACTCAGCGTTTATATCTCTGATTATATATTAATAAACGAATCACTGAGCTTTATTTCTAAAGATCCTACTCGAAAAAACCTCCTGTCATTGACTATAACAGTTCTGTAAATAAAATATTTAATTTCACCAAGCTTTAAAAGGATTTACATCTCAACACCATAATAAAGTGTCATTTCTGATTTCACTTACTCTAACGTCATGTGACGTTAGAATTTTTCTATTTGAATTTCACACAAGTGGATTGTTCGGACACACGTGTTTGTATTTCTGTACTTTGCGCTGTATTTTTTTTTACATACATGTGGTGGATACGTCTCACCCGATTTACTGCTTTTCACGTGTTGGACATGTGGTTTCATTTTTCACACCTGATCGTGATGCCACGTGTTTATTTTGCAATTCCAGGGCATAAACATGTGGAAAGGCCACATGACGATCACATATTACTCACATATTCACATGTGAAATGTATCCAATTTTACCACAGGGGTTCTTTTCTCTCTTACACACTCTCTTACACACTCTCTCACACTCTCTCACACACACACACACAGCCTGCAGCAGCTGCCATTTAAACTGTGTGAATAATTGAGGAGAAGCTTTTGCTTTAGATCTCTGAGAGCAATAGAGTGACAGAGCGACACTACTGACACTTTTAAACGGTGCATTTTTATACAGATTATCTGTAACAGTTACAAACATCTGTATAAATTTTAACTAAAATATTTATTTCAATATTTAAACTATGTACAAAATCTTATTCTGTATTATTATGTATTATAAATTTTTTTTTACATTGCATTTTTTTTTTATTATTTTATTTTTTTCCTTTTCAGTTCTGTTTATTTTTAAAAGTAAAAAAAACCCCCAGTAATAAAGCACAGCTTTAATATATACATAATTAATAAACGGCTAAAAGGGCTACTTTCATTAAAGCAGCATCACACCTTGCAGCCATTTCCGCTGCTACGTCATGTTGCTTTAACCTCGTCGAGACAGCGTGGAGTTAAGCTGGCAGATAGAAAGCAAACAGAATTAGGTTACAGATGTTTAACAGAGGCGCGCAGGTGAGGCCACACGCCAGACGTGGCTCGGATTAGAGCGTATTTTCATTTAATCAGTTTTCCAATAAAGTTCTGGACGTTCTGATTTCATCAGGAACAAGCTGGCTTTTGTACTGATGTTTATCCAGGATAGCATGTAGCGTGCGCTGAGTCACACCAGCTTCCTCTCCCATGATCCTTTGAGCCTTGGGCACCTTTACTTTAGGATTGTGTGATAATAAGGTTCTGATTTGAACCGATATTAAAAGTTGATGTCGACTCTTTTTCATGTCGAGATCATTTCTGGAACGTCAGAAAGGATGGGTCGCTTTGACAAATGATGTGTTTTTTTTTCACTAAGAGGACAGCGCTTGAAGCAGAGACAATGCACTGTGGTAGAAAAGGTGTCTGACTTTCTAAACAGGCTAAATAAAGACCTTTATTATAACGAACTAATGCATGAAGACTTCAGAGAGCCCTTCAGGCATGGCCTTTGAGCGCGTGACGAGGGAGGAGGGTGAAAATCTTTTCTCAAGCCGTTTGCATAAATCCCACAGCAGAAACACTTTTAGAAAGTCTAAAATTCAGACAGAGAAGGACAAGGATGCTGTTAGACAAGCCAGGAATTGTACTTTTAACTCAACAGTTTGCTGACGTGACCATCACAACATGCTGCTGCGTTCCTGATTGTGAGTGATTTCGGAGGAAACCAGCCGAGCGGCGCGGTTACTGGCTTCCAGTGCTGCTGAGCAGTGAAGTTTAATGAACGCTGGTTTATTTATATCAAATCAGATGCACATTTTCTGATCAAGAAAACCATTATTAACCATTATTAACCATTGTTAATATGGATAACGTACTCCTTGAGACACAGTTGATTAATTAACAGATTATTGGCTAAATTATTGAGACTAATAGGAGCAACAATATTAATTAAAAAAAAAACAGCAGTATATGAAATAATTTATAATTCATGATTAAACTATTTATGATTCATTGCTAAATCCTTTATACTGGTAACTAATTCTACACAAATCATTTATAGTATATAGTATATAATAAGTTGTACTGTTGTTTTCTCTTATCAGCAATTTGCCAACAATTAGATTTTTATGTATTAAGGAACATACTGTTCTTATTTATTATCCATTTATAGTTACCTGTAATGCTTTTATTAGTAAATCTTCCAATAATATATTATATATTTGTGTTCAATAATATTAAAAATGCATGCGATATAAACTATGACCATAAACACTATTACCATTTTCTTTTTTCCCCTCAATCGCTTTTTTTTTTTTTTTTGGAGCATGGCACAGAAAATGTTGCTGCATATGGTCACATCTCGCCTTTGCCCCATCCTGACAGCCAGTCAAGCCTCCATTTTATGCTAACTCCCTCAAGCCAACACGGCCATCAATATTTAGTCGACACTCTATTCATAATTAATACGTTCACGCTGTGAGCTGTCGGCCTACAGAGGTGAAGCCAGTGCATCCTTCTGAACATCAGTACAGACATATTTAGCGCGAGCAGTCTGCTGCACACATGCTAGCATATCCATAATCGAGCAGGAGGAATAAATTCAGCCGATTTCCCAGAATGCATTAGAGAGGAAATAAGAGGCGACCTCTATCCTCTCTTCTGCTTTCAGATGCCTTTGTGTTTCTAATGGAGAAGCTTGGCTTTGATATGATTGAAGACAGAGGAGCTCTCGCTGTGTTTTCCACTGCATACCCTGCAGGCCAGCCGCACAAAGGGAAGGAATAGATTATCCCCCCTTTCTCCGAACCCCACAAAGTCAGCCAGTGCACGACACTACCATTTTGGAATAAGGCATTGCTTGGGTTTTTTTGGGTTCAGAAGAGCTCTGAGCCGCATGGATGGAAATATTTCCTTGTGTCACGCTGCCCATTTGCAAAAGTCCAAGACCATGTGCTACACACTCCCACACGCTCTTTATTGTTTATCATCAGATAAGATCGGAACTCGTGCTCACTATACCACATTCTGGAGAGCTTATTTGTCCATCCGCTGCAGTCATAATACAGTAGAGGTTGTGTTGCTCCCACTGGGGGACTGGTGTGAGTGAGAGACACCAGGGTGTGTGTTATTTTCACATGAGGGGATCCATACTGGAGGGTAACGCTGAGGCATATTGCAATAGGACGCTCTAATCTGGTTAGGCAAATCTCAGCCCCCTCGCATACGGACAGAGAGATGCTTAAGCGCTCCCAGGAGGAGGAATGGCAGTCTCAGGCCTCCAGAGCTGAGGAGACATGAATCTGAATGAATGAAATGCAAAGCCTGGCTCATTCTTCTAGGCTGCAGGGACTGTGAATGTTGAGTGTGTGTGCGTGTGTGTGAGAGTGTGTGTAGCTTCACTGAGAGCCAAAGAGATAATACATTAGTCTGAATGGAAAAAAATGCAGCCTAAGTTTCCTTTCCTTTTTCACACGTTTAGCCATTTCTGAGCCTGGCTATAGAATGAAGGGGGGATAAAAACGCAGGAATAAACAAAATGACCACAACAAATGCTCAAACTGTATAAGGCGATTTGATTTCCACATAATTATTTTATGTGTAACAAAAAATGTTGATTGTGTAACAAAAGACACAGTTTGGCTTTTAATATACAGTATAATATACATATAACATAACACGGTGATGCAGGTGAACCTGCTGCTGCTTCGTACCCCCCAGGGTTCGATCCTGAGCTTTGCAACTATGTACACTTTATAACAGGAACACCTTTACAACCGCTTGTTCATACAATTATACAATCAGCCAATCATGCGGCGACAGCACAATGCGTAAAAACACGCAGAACACATCAAACATTTCGAGAGATGGGCGGCAACCACAGAATACCACATCGGCTTTCTCTCCAAGAACAGGATCCTGAGGTAACTGGAAAACTGATTTAGATTTGTTAGCTTAGATTTGTACTGCTGCTAAAGTTAAAATACGTGTTGAAGTTATGTATTTATTTAGGAGCATCCTTGCTGTTTATGACATCCCTGAGATGCACTATTGGGCTATTGGGTTATATATATATATATATATATATATATACACACACAGGGGTTAGACAATGAAAATAATACACCTGTCATTTTAGTGTGGGAGGTTTCATGGCTAAATTGGACCAGCCTGGTGGCCAAATCTTCATTAATTGCACA
>JAOVVG010000011.1:15103074-15113288 GCA_028566375.1 Leptodoras nelsoni
CCCTACGATGGATTAGCGCCCTGTCTAGGGTTGGTTCCTGCCCTTGCGCTCAGAGTTGCCGGCTGGGCACCGGCTCCTCCATGACCCCGTAACCGGGAATAAGCGGTACAGAAAATGACTGACTGACTGACTGATAAGCAGTATTAATATAAGCAGGTTTCTTTTGCCATTTCATGACAGATTAAGGAGAAATGTGAAATTGTGTGTTGAAGTGTTGAAATTGAAATTGTATTTGGTTGCTGGAACTCTCAGTACAAGTATGTGGTCCAAAGAGATGTTGATGCAAGTGAAGGAGGCCATCTTTAGGCTGGAAAAACAAAACAGACCTATCAGAGAGATAACAGAAACCCTAGAAGTGGCCAAATCAACAGTTTGGTACATTATTGCCCTGGCGAGCTCTGAAACGTTTAAATATGTGAATGAAATCACGTCTTGATTCCTTCATTTCAGATTTTACACTCAAACTCACTGAGGAGTGAAAAAGGTTACTCCTCTTTACGTGGCCTAGTCTTAATAAATGATGGAGGACAGGGTCACATTTTCCACTGGCGTTGCTCTTACACCACTTTGTCTCTATTACACGTCAGGATCAGATTAACGTGATATGGCAGAGCTTAGAATTACGCCGCTGATTTCTACACAGATCTCTCCTCGTGAACGGAATGACCCGCGAGGCCCCGTGTACTATTTACTTAGACCTCTCTGAGGTGGTCAAACGCATTCCCGAGGATATTCCGCTTCTCCTCAGTAACTCTGTGAATCTGATCACGGTCAGTGAGGAAAGGGAACGACAAGATGCGCAAACACACATTACTTTAATTGTCAGTGAGTCTAGCAGCTGTAAGATGAGAGTGGTGTTTTGCTTCAGCGCTCATTCAAGTCAGGTGTTAAAAGGGGCCAGTGGCTCCAGATTAGTTTACTCAGGATCATTAGCTCTTCTGTATGACGGTGCTGCTCTGCTTAATAGCTAACCGATCTCAGCTGCAGTACCTGCGGGTACTTGTTTTATACGAAGAGCCATAAGCAGGAGCTTCAGAATGAGAAGAGAGCAGGAGGGTCAGGCAATGTTATCATATTAATAATATTAGTAATACTTCCATGAAATAATTTGTTCTTGTTATTACTTATAGGAAATCAGGCTACTACATTCACTGTATTAACAATTACACAACTCTTTTTTTTTTTTTTATGCACTAATGTTGTAGCATCCACCATTCAAGCCCCTGTGTGAGAATGAGTACATTAATAAATTAATAACTTGTGTAAATTAATCGATGCCTTTTGACCAATCAGAATTGGAGATTCAGCAGCTCAGTAGTACAGTAACAAGTAAAATCCCTGCAAATGTTCATATGAAATCTTAAAAAAAAAAAAAAAGATTTTAGGAAAGTATTTATTATAGTATAGTGTTATAGTATTATAATAATAAAATTGCATATAAATTATAATAAAAAAATCCCCTGCACTCCCCTCTAGCACCGTCTGTTCTACATATCAGGAGGAGAATGTCGCACCTTATACACTTCTGTCCCTGATTCAAAATGATTAACCTCGGACCCTGCGTCCTACTGCTGACCCTCTATGAGCCGCGACATTACCAAATCTTTCCCTCACGAAAACCTCACGCTAAGCAAATTCCGAAGGTGTGACGGAGAACACGGCTTACAAACCTGCTTAAATGTAGGTGGGAGCAGGTGTCTCTCGTCAGCACTGATGACGCAGTGGCGTCTGGGGGCTGTAGAGATGTGCTGGCTGGGAATTGTAGTCCCTTAATGCACTAATGTTGTAGCATCCACCATTCAAGTCCCTGTGTGAGAATGAGTACATTAATAAATTAATAACTTAATTTTAATTAATTATTGCCTTTTGACCAATCAGTTGCTGAAGGGGCTGGGCTGTTAAGGTTAGGGGTTGGGCTTATGAGAGGAGTTCGATCACCTTTTAATCTTTTGGCTCTTCAGTGAGAACTATCTAATAGAAGTTGAAGAGAAAAAACCTTCTTAAATGGAGATGGTCTTCACAGCAATCTGTAGAAAAGAGCCAAAAGAGCTAAACTGGCCGTGCTCCCGGTCTGCAATCATGGGGCAGTGTAACACACTCGGAGGACAGTGCTATCTACCCCTGTCCTCCGTGTGTTTTACACTGCCCCATGACTGCAACATGTGGAGGTTAGCTTCATGTTGATAGCTGATGTGGATGATATATCTGTACTAGTTGCATTGTTCAAAATACCTGTAGTAGTAGAATAGGCTGTAATACAGGTATGTATGGCAGGTCTTCATGACCGTGTTTATCAGTCTGTTTTGCTGCAATAAAATAAATGAAGTGAGATGAACAGACAAAATAAAGCTTTATCTTATTAGATAAAACAGAAATGTTATGAGTGTAGGGTGGGGATGACCCAAACACAGTGACTCGCTGCCTAATGGCAGCCCACAAATATATATTTATTTATTTGTTGGTTTCCCTTTTTAAAGAGGTTTATTCAAGTCCTTATGTTTTTGAAATACATTTATTTGAGGTTGTTGTGTGAAAGGTGCTTATTGGAGGCTGGGCTCGAACCCGGATGACTGTCGTGCCGGCTTGACGCGTTACCGTATATAAAATAGATATATAGTTCTCTCTTCTTTTGCTTTCTTAATTAGCAAATGTAAACTTAGGATACTCACCCAAAAGATGAGGCATGAACTTAAATAAAGGAGCCTTAAATGGTGCCTTAGAGTTCAAAGCAAAACTGCTCTGTAGATAAACGAACACAAAATACTCTTAATCATTTCTTCCCCCTTTGCTTTGCTGCAGTTCCCCTGCACTCCCCTCTAGCACCGTCTCTTCTACATATCAGGAGGAGAATGTCGCACCTTATACACTTCTCTGTCCTGATTCAAAATTATTATTCTCAGACCCTGCGTCCTACTGCTGACTCTCTATGAGCCGCGACGTTACCAAATCTTTCCCTCACAAAAACCTCATACTAAGCAAATTCCGAAGGTGCGAGAGAGAACACGGCTTACAAACCTGCTTAAATGCAGGTGGGAGCAGGTGTCTCTCGTCAGCACTGATGACGCAGTGGCGTCTGGGGGCTGTAGAGATGTGCTGGCTGGGAATTGTAGTCCCACTAACACGCTGTTGACAAAATTTGACTTTGGGGGCATAATTTGCAGGTGGAAAACAGATATCAGAATATATCGCAATATATATATATATATATATATAGTATGTTATAATACACAAATGTATACAATTATTTTCTGTAATATCATGACTTAAGTATTGTGATAATATCGTATGTGTTTGTGTTGTATAGCATCTTGTGTGTTAAGGTTAGGGGTTCGATCACCTTTTGAGACTATCTAATAGAAGCTGAAGAGAAAAAACCTTCTTAAATGGAGATCATCTTCACAGCAATCTGTAGAAAAGAGCCAAATGAGTTAAACTGGCCGTGCTCCCGGTCTGCAGTCATGGGGTAGTGCAACACACTCGGAGGACAGTGCTATCTACCCCTGTCCTCCGTGTGTGTTACACTGCCCCATGACTGCAAGATGTGGACGTTAGCTTCATGTTGATAGCTGTCATTTGAGAAATGTTTGTTTTGTATTGATATTGTAACAGAATAAGCATTACATATTAAAAAACAGTGCAGTTTCCTTCATGTTAGTTAGCACCCCCTGAAGTGGGGTAGGCTCAATATCTTTTTGGGCAAGAGCTTGAAAACCATTTTGCTATTTAGCAAGTTGCCCTCTAGTAGGCGTGTTACCCTAGCTCACTGATATTCGTTGTGGAGTAGCGCCCCCTAGTGAATAATGTTCGAAGCAAAAAATCTAGTAAATGCTCAAACACTGGTCAAATTTCATGAAATTTCATCCATAGAGGGAACTGCAACTCGGACATTTCAGTTTAAGCTACATTTTGTTGTATTTTTCTGTCCTCTACGTAGGGCCGGATCTGCAGGAAAGCAGGAAAGTCCAAGAAAGCCTTCAGTCGCAAGGAAGCCGAAGCCACGTTCAAGAGCCTCGTGAAGACCCATGAGAAGTACGGCTGGGTTTCTCCTCCCGTTTCTGATGGCTGAGGAGTTTGCTGTCTCGATGTCATCCCCTTTCCCTCTCCACGCAGCTTTCTCCAGTTTCTCAACTCCAAACATTCTTTTGTTTAAAAAAAAAAAAAGAGGTATCATCTCACACTGTATGTCGATGACTCTTCATTCGGTCGTCTGCCATTCCTCACTAAGGTGCCATGGACCACTCGCTTGCTGTGACATCACTTTTTTGAACTATTAATGGATATTACTAACATGTTTGGCTAGAGGAAGTGAACGAAGCCCTGGGGAAAGTAACTGGGACAGACCCCAACCCTCACACTGAATCTGTACCTCTCGATCACTCGATACCTCTCTGTGTTTATCAGTGGGTTCATGTCAATCCCTTCTTGCACCATCTCTTCTTCTTCTTCTTCTTCTCCTCTGTTTTCTCTTTACCGTTTGACATGATGACACATTGCACTGAATGCCATCGGACTTTCTTTCATTTACATGCATTGTAATGATATATAATAGCAAGGCAAATGGGTGCAGTACATTTGAGGTTCGAGTTTGTCTGTTCTTATTCATCTGTGCAATTTTGTTCATAGTTTCAATGCAACATGAAGATTGTAACTTATGTGGAGCTGTGCTCGCTCTCTCTCTCTCTCTCTCTCACACACACTCTCTCTCTCTCTCTCTCTCTCTATGCGCGTGGCTAAATTTAGACATCACTGTGTTGCATAGCTGGTGATTGATTTCTTGTGGAGATAATTAAAAAAAACACTCGTTGCTTATGCAGAGGTACTGTAAAGATTAAAAGAGTGGTAGTGAGCCATTCTTGCTAATCATTATTATCATTAGGATTATTACATTTTTTTTGTTCTTGGAGAAGACCAAAAGCATTGAATTTTGATGATGTTGATACCAGATGGCAGAACTGAATGTCACAGTCTCGGAGCATGAGTGTGCGTGTGGTGCGTACGCAGTAGGAGCAGATCCACATCCATGATGCATTTATACTGAGTGGCCTCAGAAAAGCCAGAATCTGATTAGTGTCTCTGAGATGAAAAAAAAACAAACAGAGACTGAATGTGCTGTCTGTGGTGTAGTCATGCTTACAGTCAAACATGCCCCAATGACTTCTTCCATTTCTCACTGCACAGGCAGTTTAACGACTCAGGCCTCAGCTTCAATCACATTTAAAAGCATTGATGGTTTTTTTTGACCGATAATAAAGGCTAATTACAATGGACCGACAGGGACAGGTTGTTTGTTCAGCAGTGTCCATTGGTATTTATTGACTGCATCTCTAAATATCAGTGCTAATCATGAATGACATCATTAGTAATCACCTTTAAGTATGCAATTTAAAGCAAAATGCCATCCTTGCATATTAATATCTATAATTAACATTGTTTTTCAACGGAAGCCAAGGTTTATTTTATAATGAAATTCTGAGGGTTTTTTTTGTTGTTGTTTTTTGAAAGTTCACTTCAGTCAACAGTTTTTTACCCACAATGCCTTTCAGCTACCTGCTGATTGTGGTGCCAGTGGGGAATTATGCTGCATTTTAATTTCATTTAGAACTCAGCATCATGTTTGGGTTCAGCTGTGAGGTGTGGCTGTGCATCTCTACTTCCATCGTACCAGAAAAACTGGTATACCTGTTAATACTTGGTAGGTCCCCTACGGGATGGGTGAACGTTGCACAGTCCTCACGCTGATGTTTGTTGAGGCCCCAGGATTGAATTCCGATGTTACTTGAGGCAGCGTTGCACACCTATCACGTGAACCGATTCTTGCTCACGTTTACCCAGAGTCTTTTTGCAGCCACGCTGCTGTCATAAGTTTGAGGTTTTGCCACAATTCCTGTCGTCGCAGTACACTCTGGAAATGCTCAATTGTGAAAATCCAAACTTTGCTTCTACCTCCGACCCATCTCACAAGCTCCAACTATTAAACTGTATTAAAAATCCCAAAATTGTGATTCTAACAGTAGAAACAGCTCTACAAGCTTCCATAGATGTCTATCGCTTTATATACGCACTGGAGGACGCAACCAATGACGTGCATAGGTGGTGTTGCTAAGCGTTCTGGTACTTCAGTGTATATGACTGAGAATGTGACAAAGCATTTGCTCCTTTTTTTAGGACCTAACAGCAGAACCTGAGCTTTCTCTTGAGATTATCAATATTTTCTTTCCAATGTAACACCAGCTTCTTAGATGAATAATAAAAAATATGGTACTACCATCCAAGACCAGAATCAATCACATATCTTTGAATATAAACCTGTTTGAGTCTGGAGTTTTCCTTTATACCAAGACTTTGAGTGCTTGATCTGACGATGTGAGTGTAGAAGCAGTCTGTGCTCTGTGCATCTCGCACTTCCTGGTTCATGTGACTGCACCCTTTGCAGCAGAAAGTCTGATTATAGCCTCCGGTGCCTCTGGGAACATTAAATGTCATAAGGGAAGCTGCTAATTAACATGACATTTGACAAAAAAAGGAAAGCGGTGAATACATTCTAGGCACTCGGAGTTTGACGATGCCCTTTCAGGATGGATGATGCAAGTTCGGCGTGTGACTCAGACCGTCTTATGAGTCGAAAACTTCCCCGAGTGCACAAGGGCTCTCGAAAAGAGTCCGTTCAGATCTGTCTTGTCGAGGCACGATCCATGGCCAGGCGTGTTTTCATGTCACAGCATGGCAGAAAGGATTTGTTAAGAGCAGATATGCTTATAAAAAAAAAAAAGTGTGAGAGAGGAAAGATGATCAGGTCTTTGTCATGTTCTGAAAATGAGCTGAAATGTGTATTTGAGTTTCTTAGAATACAGCAAGTGCTGAAAGGCGAACCTAAGTTCTAATTGCCTTTAATTGAGATATTCTAATCCTGTCTGAGTTGCCACAAGCGTTTGTGGATTTGTGGATTGTACCTGATGACGTGTGTGTAGCAGCAGGGATAAAAGCATCATTACACTGCTTGTGTCACGACGTATTCCAGCCTTTTCTATCTGGATCCATCAAAACATCATGCTCTCATCATGCTCTTGGTCTTCTCCAGTCTCTGTTTGGACAGTCCTTTGAAAAAGTGCTCGTGTGTGTATTCCTTACGGATTTAGCAAGAGGAGATACTATAAAACAACGAATTATTATCACGATATCACGAACGTGGATGTTTGCCAGCTTTAAGAGCATACTTTTGTGATATAGCCTAGACTGGTAGATTGCAGACACTAACCGAGTTAAATGTCCAAACAAGTGAGATGACTCTATTGTATTATATCTGCATGTGGTCTGTGATTGTTAGCTAGCAAATTTTTTTTAGAGAAAAAGCCAGAAAAATATTGAGAAAATCAAAAAAAAAAAAAAAAGAAATTCTTTTCTCTTGTTATTGTCTGTTCCTTTTTTTTTTTTTTTGTTTTCATTAATGTCTACTATGTCAGATTGTGTTCTATGAATGTTTTGTGTTTTAATTTATTTGTGGTTTGCCAAAATGACGATTTGGAAGCATGTTGCAGGTATTGTCAAACAAACACTGATCCAAAACAACAACAACAAAAAAGTGGAAAAAAAAGCAAAACAAAAAAAGCGGAATGATGTGTACCTGAATTGAAGGAAGCGTCTGATTATGTGTAGTGATCTCAGGCTCCAGCAGGGGAGGAATAAACAGAGGGACAAATTGTATTTTCAAGACTGCACAAGCAACATCACAGGACACGATGGGAGCAAAACCAAACAGGAATGTGCAATAAATGCTGTAGGCTTATTCAAACCTGCACCTCTGTTTGTGCTTGTGTTGTTTGTGTTCATCTTCACTCTGCTACTTCAGCACTCGTCAGTATAGCAGTAGTGTATCAGTGTATCGTTCGTTCGTTCGTTCGTTTCGTTTCAAAACCAAATCGGAAAAAAGTGTCACCGGGGTTCGTTTTAAACCAAAAACTACGCTCTATTTTGCTTTTCTGATTTGGTTTTGGAACATCAAAGAACAAATGACACACGGACTATGAATTTAGGTCCCCTACCAAGTATAGAGCTATGATGAACATCAGTGTGAGGACTGTGCAACGTTCCATCTGATATCCTTTGTATCACAGACACTGAAGTACCAGAAAAACTGGTATACCAGTTAATACTTGGTATTGACCAAGTATACCAGTTTTTCTGGTACTCCAGTGTATGTGATTTGGTGCAACAGCGTAACTTTTTGTTGTTTGTAAACTCAAACGTAGTGCTGACAAACGACGAAAAGTTACACTGTTGCACCAAATCATACCACGTACACTGAAGTACCAGAAAAACTGGTATACTTGGTTAATACCATGCATTAACTGGTATACCAGTTTTTCTGGTACTTCAGTGTCTGTGATACAAAGGATATCAGAGGGAACGTTGCACAGTCCTCACGCTGATGTTTGTCAAGGCTCCAGCATTGAATTCCGATGTTACTTGAGGCAGTGTTGTACACCTGTCACGTGAAACGCTCACGTTCACCCAGAGTCTTTTTACGGCCACGCCGCTGTCTTTAGTTCGAGGTTTTGCTGGAATTCGAGCTATTAAACTGCTGTGAAAATCATGATAACTTCATTCTCTCTGCAGAAACAGCTCTAGAAGCTTTCGCAGATGTCTATGACTTTATACACACATTGGCAAGTCAAGTCACAAATTCCAAACTGATATAAACTGATATTTCAGTGGCAGAAGCTCTCAAAAAGTCAGTCTGAGATTAAGTTAATGCCACTAAGTAAACTGCATTAGATTTTGGAGAGACTGTGCTTTTTCTAAAAAAAATTGCAATAATGATTTTTTTTAAACCCATATTCTCCTAGTGACCCAAAGCTCCTGCCTGCTTTTATCCAGGTGCTGTGGAGAGCTCTCCTCATTTATTTTCATGTTTTCAGCTGTTTTTTTTTTTTTTTTTAATATCAGATGTTCAGACGCTCTATCGTTTTATCCCGACAGCCGTTTGGTACAGTGTGTTCCTGTACAGTTTTCAAAAGAAGGGCTTCTAATGCTGCTTGGTTCATGGAGTCCATTTTACAGGTGGTTACCCTTCAGATGTATTAAGACACAGGACAGATAAAAGGACAAAGAGATAAAAACGTGTCCCTGCACGACACCTTTAATACTTCCCCAAGTACATTAAAGGCAAAAATATTTATTGGTATATTTGATTTAAAAAAATGTGATTAATCCCACAGATCTTCCTAGATAATAAGCAATATTGTGAAATATTTGTATAACGGTAACATCAGGTAACCTTACAGTTCACTGTGAGCTGTACTCAGGGTGAAGTGTTCGCCGTGAAGATTTTAATAGCGACACTGCACACATTCAGACCTCAGATATAACTACAGAGTCCTGAAAACAGACGTGTATCTCTGTGATGCTACTCGGTTTCCTGTGCAGTATCAGCTGGAGTTAAGTTTGTCGTACAGTATGTCACACAAAAAATGTCAATTATAATAAAGACACAAAAGCTGGAATGGCACAGAAAGTCAGTTGAGGTCAATATTAAAGTAATCAAATATCTTTCTGTTGGAAAGGAAAGAAGAAAAGCACTACTTGGTTTTTTTTTTCTATTCCCTGATTTTTTTCACTTTTTAAACTCGTGCTGGTTTGTGAAGCCTGTGCTCTGTATGCTTTAGGAAGAAAAAAAGATCTCAAATTCCTTTACACAAGAAGAATCTCAACTACACAAAGGTGATTTTAATTATCTGAATGGCGCACCCAGAAAATCAACTCAGGCATGTGTGTAACCTGAGCCTGAATACACAGAACTTTCCTCTCATGAGTTTTGACAGAACATGTAGAGTCTGAATAAGCGCCTATGGTGAAACACAATTCCACAGGAAGGGTGTAGGTTAGAGTGTAGGTCACACAGGCCATACAAAACATATACACCACACTGCCAAAAGTATTCGCTCACCTGCCTTCACATGCACATGAACTTGAGTGACATCCCATTCTTAATCAATAGGGTTTAATATGATGTCGGCCCTTTGCACCTATAACAGCTTCAACTCTTCTGGGAGGCTTTCCACAGGGTTTAGGAGAGTGTTTATGGGATTTTTTGACCATTCTTCCAGAAGCGCATTTGTGAGGTCAGACACTGATGTTGGGTGAGAAGGTCTGGCTCACAGTCTCCACTCTAATTCATCCCAAAGGTGTTCTATCAGGTTGAGGTCAGGACTCTGTGC